>DWHO01005577.1:0-10230 GCA_018247575.1 Eurytides lysithous rurik | reverse complement strand
GGACTTTAACTCTATTCTTTTTTTTTTATATATATACATATGTATATTATTACATTTTTCACAAGTTGAATCTTGAAATAGCCGGTTAAAATTTAATTATTGTTAAAGTTGAATTTAATAATAATTCAATTTTAACCAACCTTTATTTAAGAGTTTTATATAGTTTGGGACAACAAGGTATTTACATTATTTAATTGTATTTGAACTACATATATATAGCTTATAATTTTGACTGATATAACTTTTTTTTATCTTTGATGCAATAAATCACATCTTTTTATTGCAGTCAGATCCCTAATCCTTTATGAGTAGCCTTTAAGAAATAACACTTCTTTTTTGTTTAAACATTTTAAAAAACAAAAACAAAAAATTATCAATCCAGTTGAATGCTTCTACCAACAAAAATATAATGCTTTCAACTAACAAATAAGTGAATATGGTATTAGTGGAATAATTTGTGATCATATGTGTAGCTTGGGTGACCAAAATATTTTTATTTCAGCAATTAGAGATGTGACATGTATCCGGATAACCAGCATTCTACGGTATTTACATTAAAACATGATAAAATTTGCAATTTATTTTATTTTACAGAATGGATACTCTTTCTCATTTATCCAGATTTTTACAGTTCTCTCTGTTTATTTAGCTCATCTATGCCCGAGTTGATATAGTTTTTGATGGTGTCTGAAATTTGAATTGGTAAATGATTATCAATATCCATAGGCACCACGCCTGTGATGTTGAATGTGCAGACCAGTAGGAATGGGTATATTTGCTTAACTTTACCAATTGCTTAAAGTGTGAAGAAAAACACTGTCAGGAAGCCTACATATCTAAGAAAAGATAAAAAGAATTCCTTCAATATGTGAAATCATCTAATCTGCATTAGGACTGAGTTTTTTATATTACTAAAGTGAATACAAATAAATATTATGAAAGATTAATACCATAATGCAAGAAATAGTAACTCAACAGCCAAAATTATTTTTGATTTACATAACAAAAGTTACGATTATTATTAACACAAATTCTATTGCTTTTATTCTCTGTTCTGGTATCACTTTCTATACTCGTGACTATAACATCCAATTTTTTAAACTCTGTTATAATTAATAAGTAAAAAAAAAAAACAATTAATTCTATAGGCTCAATAATAAAATCAGTTAAAAATTTAAAGATGAATCCATAACATGTGTAAATAAATAAATAGTACCCATGTTAGTGTTAAGATTTTCCTGTAATTATAATATCAACCAACCAAGCTAGGACCCAAGATATAATAAACAATTTTAATAATAAATGATAACAAAGCAATCATTACATTGTTAAATTGTAATTTCATATCTGTACCAACATTTGGTACATGGGTATATGTTAATCAAGACGAATGGTAATTAGTGTAGTAATGCAGCAAATATATAATGTTAAAAATAATGTTAAAAAAAGTTGTTATCAAAAGCAAAAAAAAGAGGTGATGTCTGAAGATTTGCTAAAAAATTTCCATCTACTCTATAATATGTTGATTCAAGCAAAGCAAAAGCATATGCTGTAAAAATGCGCAAGTGAAGATTATGTATTATACAGCCCAAAAACTGAGAATAAACTAATTACCAATATAGACTCGTAAATTAAGGGATTTGAATGCACTGCGAAAACTAATTGTGAAGCATCTTAGTACTCAGGCACTGGGGATCAGCTGATCGCCTGTAGCTATTCTAATAGTGGTGAGTACGCAGCAAAAGTAGGGCAAACATCTAAAGACGACCGCGCTCGTAACTCGCGCCGCATAGGCGGACGTCCCGCGATGTACAGTTCGTGCAATCCAACGTTTTGTTTACACAATTTATTGTAACCCACGCTCACAACACTAAGAAAATGTCAAGTTGACAACGGACACGGCGATTTTTCGCAAAGCGATCAACGTCTAGTTCGAATAACAAAGACATGTCATACCGATACTGAAAGTTGGTGTACTTATACAGGCCTTACCTCGGCGGCCCTTGTCGATTTTTTCGTTTGTTATTCATATCTCCGTCGCCCGACTGCCCTGGTGGGTAGGCACCTTCTCGTCTGCGCGTGGGGACCGGAATTTTGGCTAATTATCACTTCTTTCTTTTACAACACAGTCCTTTCAACTTTCGCGGATGCACAAAACTGCAGTTGAAATTAAGAGTTAACACTCAAAAAGCGACAACAGGGCTGCATCTAATTCACCGAAGTAGTTTGACATTTGCTAACAAATATAAACTAAAATATATTTGAATACAAAATCGCTGTTCGATTTATTCTTGGGTACTAATCCCAAAAAATAAACGGGTTGGCAGATTTCTCGTGCCTGCAATCAGAGCAGGAATACAACATGGCGCTGTGACGTATTCATCAAAAGAATTGCAAAAATTATAAACATTTAATAACAACTTCACCAGCACGCGTAACAAGTTATAAAAAGAAAAATTATAATTTTGAAACACTTTGATAATGATTGTTTTCTCACAATTAATGCCAATCTATTAAAAGGTTGGTGTTTGATCGACTTCCACTTGCGAACTTTCAATATGGCGGAAAAGGTAGTTGACTTGTAATGTTGCTGTCCTAATATGAATAATGATTTTTTTTTCTTTTTACACTGAAAAAAGCATTTTTGGAAAATTATTATTTCAATATGATTATTATTAATTAAAAAACCAATGTAGTTTAAGAAAATTATATCTTATATTTTTATAGTCTTAATTAAGAAAACAAACATATTACATGTTAAATGTTTGAGACAGTTATTGTTTAATATTCACATTTAACTGTCATTGATTACTTAATGAAATATAAATAAAAAAAAAATTATACAGACATATTCTTAATAAAAAAATTAAAACATTCTATGGTGGAGACATTATTCAGTGATTACACGAGCGAGCCTTTATCGCGCGCGCGCGAAATTCGTATATCGATAAGCCTTGACAAACGTAAGTAAAGTATCGATCGCGGCGGTGGTCGTGGCGAAAATTGTAGGTCACTGTAGAAATGAGTCTGAAGAACGCGGCAAAAATGTCTCAACGAGAAAAATTTGAGTTAATTAACTCAGAAGTGCGTTCGTTTTATGAATATTGTAAGGAAGCAGGAATGACGGACGAAGAAATGGATATTATATGTCGTCCATTAACCACGGCAGTAAGGAAAGCCTCCATTAAAAGATGGACCCGTGTGTTTCTTTTTCTTGTGATGGTGATAGCTATTGGATATACCGTGAGCCAGACGGAAACATTCCAGTGGCACGCAGCAGCGCTCGTTCGCATGACGTTGATAAGGCTGCTACCAATCTGGGACTGGACCCCACTATATTATAATAAATGCCTCATTGAGAGATCGCCACCTCACAAAGTAGAGAACGAATTTGTTTCACCATCGGATTGTATTTCGTGTGAATCTATCAGTAAGTAGTAATAAAACTTTATATATTCTTCAAATAGTTTAAAAAATTGTGTAAATTTGGATGCCTATAACAAGGCCTGTGGTCAATTTCGTGATAGCAATTTAAAACTTAGAATCATTATAATCTATGCCCAGCTGTGGGCTGTTATGAATATTGCGGAAGGTAAATAAATATTAAATAATATAAAAATAAATAGAAAATAATTGTTCATAATCTTTATTTTTTGCAATAACATTATCATAAGAGGTAATTGTTTACATTTACAGAAAAGATCGCGCGCGTAACAGACTCCAGTTATAACGAAGTCTTTAATCATCATCTGTTGCGCGGTGCGCCTGTTATCGTGACAGACGCTCACCACGAATGGTTGTTAAGCCATTCCGAGCTAAATTTGACCAGCTTTATAGGCGACGACGATCGACTCCGAGACTCAGTGCCTTGTAGGATTCTCACCAACATCAGAATCGGCCGGCAACCCATGGACTTGGAGGAGATAGTGTCCCGCATAACCAATACCAACATACCGAGCTGGTTCGTGCACTTCCAGAACTGTGACATACGAGCAGTTAAGTCCTTCAGGCTGCTTGCACCTCGTCCCTACTTCCTATCCCCGCACATCCCTCCGTCGCACTTCAACTGGCTTTTGCTATCTAAAAATTATGATACGCATAGGTATAAGTTCCTTGAGTTGGACGTAGGTTTGATCATGATGTCGCAATTGAAAGGCAGGAATCTCGTTCTGCTCAAGCCAAGAGCGCCTTGCGAGGAGATCTGCTACAATTTGAGCGTCGAACTCGTCGAGGGTGAAACCCTGGTTTTGGCTAACTCTCTGTGGGAGTTCGAATATTTGCCAGGGCAAGGCGAGAACATGGCGATTGTCACCGAGACCGATTGGACGGAATCATAATGGTGGATCACGTAGCTGAGTGCATGATGTTTACAAAAATTACATGCAAAAAGTTGTCTGTAAAAACGTTATATACCTATAGAGTTCAAAGCAAATCGATTATCTACCTACCGTTTAATAATGACACTTTTACATTAAGGTGAATTAAAATTTGCATTCCAGTTATATAAAACAAATGTCATATAGTTTACTACTTTTAATTTTAATACTTTTTTTTATGGGATTCTAGAAATTACAATATATATTATTGTTAAAACGAATTTTAAAGTTACGTATTAGCTTTATAAATTGTTAAGTATAGGGAAAGCTAGGTTTATAAAAGTTTCTCTTACCACTAGCTTGGCATCAAACAATTAACTAAATTAAAAAAAAATTGGGATTGAGATTAATATTAAGTAATAATGTTAAGAAAATTTCTATGTGTATAGCATTGCATGCATTTTTATTTCGATTTTCAGCGCTAAGCAGAATTAACAATATCAAACGTACCTTACACAACTGAGGGAGAGATAAAAACAGTTTATGCTTTTGAAGTATGAAAATATATAATTTTAAGTAAATTGGATTTATTAAACAAATATAAATTAATCTACTACTTAATAAATATGGAATCAAATACAATAAATAATTTGACTAATATATACAATAAATTTTTTTTTAATGTATTTGACAAACTGGTCTATGTTAAAAATGTTGTTGAAAAATTACCCGCCCAGTTAATTTAATTTAATTTAAATAAGTGTTCGCCGTCAGATGTATGACGTATGCGCAGTTTTTAAACTTTTTAGAAACGCACTCCTATTTCTATACATATTTGAGCAGATAAAAATGAATTCTTTCAAAAGTCGGACCTGATTAGAGACTGAACTATTGCGACATATCTAATATCTAAACCATACATGGCCAGGGGCCAGTCGGTAATTGTTAATAGTTTAGAATTCACTTCGTAATATAGAGCACTGTGACTATAAGAGAGCATATATCGCATGGCCTGGCACCCTCGCTGAATGCCTTAGAAGCGGATGTTTCTAAAAAGATTAAAAGGTTATACTTATTTTTAGTATTATGGTTATATTTATATTATTTGATTATTATAGTACATAATTCTTATGGTTAAGAGAAATAAAACATATCTTACATTGATAGAGAAGTGTGTTATCATATCTGTTTGGAATAATTTATGAATTTTCCTTCGTGTTATCATTTTTAAGAGTTTATTCCAACTTGAACATTTGTAGATTATTATTTTAGACCTTTATCTATATTTCTCAGTATAACTCTAAATGACGAACATTCGGATCAAAAAATATTTAAAAATTTACAAAATATTTTGTGTTAATGTTGATCAAGTATTTATTAATATATAATGTTACAGTTCATGCAAATAATATTCTAAAAATGTATAAGGACATTTTGTTGAGCCGTGAATTTTTTTGTATTAGGTTATTAAACTTACAATTTGACTACAAAAGAATGTGTTACCATCACCGTGATTTCCCTATTTGTCTCATGTTCTATGTCTGCCCGCTTTTAAGACATGACCCTGGCTGCATATTTCTATGCTTAGAGTTTAAGGATTTTAATTGAATTTTGATTGTGACAAAATACCTCAGTATTACATATTAATATATTGTAATGTGCAGCATTGAAGTTGTTTTTACTTCCAATATTTTATCCCAGGTCCTGTTGTATTTGTGTGGCAGTAATATTAAGAACTTTTCATCTTTATTGTAGTCTTAACTGAATATATAAATTAAAATATGTATATGTTAACAATAGTTGAACCTAGAAGAACTAAAAAACTACAAATGGGGATGTAATGAGAAAATTCTTAATATTTAATAATTTATTTTCATTGACAATAATGAAAAAATTGTACTCCATATTACCAATAAAACGTAAGGTTATGGTGCTTAATCAACCTTCTCCTTGGCCGGCTTCCCTCGCAGCCATAAAAGAAGGTTCTTCAGAGATAATACCACTGGGAACATTATTGGTAGAAACAGTGGTATGTAGATAGCGTATCTGCAATAAAATGATAAGAAAAATTTAGGTGGTACTGTAGATGTCATTATAAACTGGTTACACATGGTTTAAGATTTTTTAGTGAGCAAAAGAAAGCAGAGAATGGAATTTTATTATAATGTCCTCCCAACCAATTTCGGCCATGGCAACTCATCTACAAGAAATCGGCCAAGAACCCAGGGATATATTATAGTACACAGGCATTTGGGCAGACACAGGTGCACTCACTCTTCCATTACTTATAGTTCCACGGTTCATAGATCCGACCAATAAGAGATCAGGCACAGAGGTGGTGATATTAAACCAACCTCTTAGTAACGTAGGATACGTTAGAGGGCGTCTACACGTAACCACTTTGACATGACACGACTTGACTTTGACATGCTCATTCGACGCATGGATCACCAACGACCTCCGATTTGTAACCTAGTCCACTAGGCCATGGCGGCAGGCGGAATTGTAATTTTGTTAGAACAGGAAAGTACCATACAATTATAATTTATTCTACCATATAAGAATAATGTGCAAACAGCGTTTTTTAAGGTATATATATACATAGGCAAGATAGATAGATGCTTTATTGCACACAAGAAATAAAAAATCAAACATATATATATATATATATATATATATGTGTTTGATTTTTTATAATCTATAATTTTTTTTATAAATATAATCAGTTGTTCACACAAATTTGGCCAGTCGGTCAATGTGTTTATATATTATAAAAGAATACATATATATATGTGGAAAAAAAGAAGGTTTAATTGTAGTTACTTTTTATTATTGCATGTTTGTTTGAGTTTAGTGATTTAAAGTAGGAACCTTGTGTCCGAATACGTTGACGCAGGATGACAGTGACAGTGGAGAGTTAAACGATGGTCAATGAAGTTAAGTAATAGTAAAAATTAAGTTTTTTGGCAGTTTATCCATTATACTTCTCAATAACGATCCCACATATATATGTACATATATAAATGATTAAATGGATATAAATACAGCGACTGATCATCGGTTAGGACATCGTTTTTTTGCTTTTGTATTTATTTTATTATACGATTGTCCCTAGCGTATATCTTGTTTCCCTTTATTATGGCTCAGGGGCTATGACGTCAACTTTAGATTTAAGGTTCGAATCTTATCGATGTGTAGTGTAATATTTATATTTGTATAATTTTTATATTAATTTATATAACTCTAACACGACCTCACAGAAAACCGGCGTAAAGTGGAAGTGTTTTTGTTTCCGAGTTTCGTCCGGTGAGTGAGGTGGCCGGTGGCCCATCCCCCACCCTCTCCTTCTCCCTCTCTCACTCCCCTTTCTACCTCTGCCTCCAACCCTTCCTTTCCTCTCTTCTCCACCCTTCCTTTCCTCTCTTCTCCACCCTTCCTCTCTCTTTTCCTCTTTAAAAACTTCCCCCACTTAAAAGCTAGGAACGCACTTTTTTAAAGCGTTTAAGCGTTGCCAGCCTTTTTTTAAAGATTCCTTCTTTAAAAAGTGAGTGGAGTGAGAGGGAGAGAACGGAAGGAACGGAGGGGTGGAGGTAGGGAGGGGAGTGATAGGGAAGGCAGGGGTTGGGTCACCGGCCACCTCACCGGCAGCTGCGTGGCTCTACCACCGTAAAAATAAAATAATATAAATATTACTTAGTTTTAAGCACAAGTTCGATTCAATTCATCGAGTTCAATTTCTTAGGAAACCTTAACCTTCTGAGGAAGCCTTGCGATACGTCGTTTACAACAAAAATGCGCATAATTACAGGGGATAACTCAAAAACTACTCGTAACATCTTGCCAAAATTTATATGGGACCACACGACTTGCACCAGCTTTCAAATATAATAAGAATCATCGAAACCGGTACACCCAGTAAAGAGTTATGAGGTGACACACATGAAAAGTAATTTTTGGGCCTTAAATTCAAATACAGATTTTTATTCGTGGAGATTGCCATCAACATGTAACCTCTTATAGTTTAAATCTATAACCCTATTTGTTATCTTATATCTGCATAGATACATATGTTTAAAAATACAGTCGAATTGAGAAGATGCTCCTTTTGTGAAGTCGGTTAAAAAAGTTCATACTTCTGGTCGTCGGGAAAGTAGAGCAGCGCTAGCAGGCTCGGCTCGGTGAAGGCGGCCTCCGCGGCCAGGAAGGCGTCCTTGGAGGCTCGATGGGCGGGAATCAGGAGCCCCTCGCGCGCCAACGCCCCCGCTCGGTTGGCCGCCGCCACCGCAGACGCCACCTCCGCGCCTACCTCGTCGTTGATCACGATGTTTGGTATCTCGCCTGGAGGTGGGGAAACAGCGTCAGATAGTTCGTTCCACGGTGCATTGTCGCGTTCACGATCCTGGTTTAGGTTACTGTCCATATGCAGGACTACCCCAAAAGAAAATCAAAGCGACTGCTGCGTGAAACTGTGGGGTTATGGGATATTACGAGTTCTATAATTTCTGGTGTTATAGTCTTTTTTTCTCGCTGACGCAACGTTTACTTTGGCTTCGTCGAAGAAGTGCCCGTTAGCACATTTACTGCTAACCCAAAAATCGTTCAATACAGCGATGCGACTTTCCACACGTTTAATATTAGGAGTATAAATATGTTCGCGCCGTTTGATAAAAGATGGTGTCAATAGTATGTTGTTGTTAAAATTGTCAGCTGTCAAACGTCATATCGTAGGATTGGACATCTGCTAACAACATAACCTTGAAATATTAGTGATTTTGTATCAGCATCATATATCTTTTTTTTGTGCGAAAATGTCGAGTTTTGAGCCGGATAAACGTCATTTTCGGGAGATTTTGATTTACTTCTTTAATTTGAAGAAATCTGCAGCTGAGGCGCATCGATTGCTAACCCGAATATCGGGTATAAAAGCAAATATCAATCGAATCAACACATATTTCAAGTAGGCTAGGCGAAGGGTCCGCGTCAAGAATAGTCAATGAACACTCACCTAGCAACTGTGCTAAAGACTGCAGGGTCCTCTCTGCGGACGTGATCTGTTCCAAGGTCCTGATCCTCAACAGCGCGTCCACTTCCCACCGGCGGGGGATCACGGAGGTAAGCGGCTCCAAATGGGCGCCGCTGATATCTGACTGCGATAAAAATAATGGCAGTAAGAAGTTTGAACTAGTTTAAAATAATAATAATGTTCTGCCGACCGATTCCGGCCACGGCGGCCGATCTACAACAGGTCAGCCAAGTGCGCAGGATATATTATAGTGCACAGGCATTTGCGCAGACACAAGTGCACTCACTCTTCCTTTTACTCTCATAGCGCGATGGGACGGATAACCGACACGACCGGAGAGGGATCAGGCGCCGAGGCGGTGACATTAAACCGAACTCTTAATTAGGACATCTTCGAGCCACCGCTTGATGGCGTTGAATTGTATATTTATTAGATCTATCGCACCTGCCACAGTTTTTCTCCACACCCCGGGATGAGTGGTAGAGAATGCCAAATGGCATTAAGTCCACCCTTTGTAATATCTTTATTGGTTTGAAATAAAGCATAAATAAATCAAAAGTTCCCTCACCTTATCCGTGACACCGAGCAGTTGGCGCAGCTGGGCGAGGAAGGTGCCCATAATGGGGGCGACGGGTGACTCCCAAGTGGGGTGAGGGCCCTTGCAGTCGGCTGACCCGGGGCTGGCCAGCACCACGCCGCCCCAACGAGGCGACATAAATGCCTGCACGCCACCGAACACCGGCTTTTCTGTTGGTTTGACCAATTAACCGAGAACACTATTACAAAACCACTGCCATTATTGTAAGATTCAACGGTGGTAGAGCCACGCAGCTGCTCCCGCTGCTGAATGGGCCGGCTCGAACCAGATAAGTACCACGACCTCACAGAAAA
>DWHO01005576.1:0-10230 GCA_018247575.1 Eurytides lysithous rurik | reverse complement strand
TTTGGAAAATTATATTTCTATATTAACCGTGACCCATACGGAGCTGTAATATTTTGCGACATATAAAATTACAGTGAAGTCACGGAGGTGTGCATTAAGCGGTTAATATATCGACGCTGGAAAGCAAAATCGTAGTAACCAGCAAAACCAACATTTTTCACCAGACATACACTAATCGTCTTGGTTTAATTTATTGATTTCAACAATGTATTTAAAGAAAAAAAAACACTTCATGTGTCATTTACTACGCTTTTGCTTTCCAGCGTCGATATGATCTTGAAACTCTGGATGACGAAGCTAGCACAGTGCCAAGTGTGTTGCACTGTGTGTGGCATTGTTGTTATAAGCACGCCGCACGTAAAAAAAACTATATATGTATATTATCAAGCATTACACAAAAAAAAATAATTAAATTTTATGATTACTTTAACGTGTTAAGTTTTATTTTCTTTAGAAACACGAAGTAAGAAATCAGATTAAATTCATATCATGAATAAGAGATTTCGCCAAGATCATGTCGGAAAATTCTATCTTACAAACAGTAGTATAACAAACAGATTTGTATTTCTGATTACACTATATTTGTAGACATTTGCATATATGCACGTCGGTTTACTTATTCCTATAAGTAATTGTGTGCCTACCTAACTATGTATATTTGATGCTGCCTTTCCGCTGATGATGTCTATGGTCGCTAAATAGGGTAGATAGTAGCTGATAAGGTTTTACTATATAATTAATATTAAAATATTATCTTATGTTGTAAGATGACTTGAAAGCATTAAATTTCTAAAACAAATGACTTTGTTATGATAACTGTTAAGAATTTAAATTATTTAAGTAATATTGGCTCCTTTGATATTGTTTTAAAAGTTTTTGTCGACTTTCTTACAATTTATCGTAAATTAAACTCTGTACTTCAGTTAAAGCCGAGTTGTAGCAATAAATGATTAATGGTTCGTTTAAAGTCTATAGAAATTGCGATGAAGGTTTACCAGAAGCTTTGCCAGTCTTTATGACTTAATTGTGAAAACATTATACTACAAACCAAGGGGTGGGGTCTTAAAGATTTGATTAGTATAATATATAAATTAATTGTTTTTCAATAAATTTATTCTTGAAAGAAAGAATTCATACCTCTGTTACAGTTTAATGCGTTTAATACGGACAGTGGACAGGACAGTGTAATACGGAGGAGTGTTAAAATTGGCAGAGTTAAAGTTATTCATTTTTTACCTAAAAGTTTATTCATACTGAAGCTTAAACAGGTTTTACAATGGACCAACTTAGTGCTATTTGTCAACCTGGGGTTGGTGAAAAATTGTCGTAGGTTGACTTTGATAGAATGATGCTAACGCTTTCAGTCTTAGGGACTGTATAAAGCATCTTCGGAATACCAAACCTGTAGATAAGCTGGTTTCTATGAATTGGATAATTGATGTAGGTGCTATTGATAGAGACGACACAAATTTGAAAAATACTCGTTTGGTATACAAATTGAAATAAGTAATAAAAAAATAAGAGTAATGTGCAAATTATTTTCAAACGATGTTTGTTATAAATACATAAACGTGTAAAAATGTGTAAAATATCAATATTTAATTAAATTTTCACAAAGAGAACGTCATACATAAAAATCTATATAATCTATATATATAAAACCAGTATTACAAATTTGATAGAGTTACAGTTTATATTTCAAATATTTGTGTAAATCTAAAATTTTTACACGTTAGTTATTAAAAAATATTATAAATTAGGTACACTACTTTATACGTTTTTACTATTCATGTCAAATCATTTTATGTCGAATTATAAACGTAACAGTTAAAAACTATATTATTTAATGAATTAGATTTATGTTTCTGGGGGTAGAGCCACGAAAAATCACAGGGGCAGGGACCACGAACTGACAGAAAATCGGCTTAGATGGAAGTGTTTGCACTTCCGCGTTTCATCCGGTAAGTGAGGTGGCTTGTGGTCCACGCCCCCCTTCCTCCCCTCCCTCCTTCACTATCCTTTCCCCTTATAAAAATTCCCATCTTAAAGCCTCGCAACGCACTTGCAAGCCATGGGAGAAGAAGGTGAAAAACCTAGGAGTTAACCTTGACGCTAAACTCACGTTTGCTGCGTATATTTCCACTGTCCGAAACAGAGCCGCGGACGTCTCCGACCGCCTCACCTTTTTGCATAATCGTAAAAGTAAAATGTCCTTAAGACATAAACGTCCAATGCACAAGACATGCATAAGACCGATTGTGTTCTATGCACGCTCTTCCTTTGCGCACGTCAACTGGCGAACCCACCATAAACTCGAGGTAGTGCAAAATAAATACATCCGCTCGGCAACCCGTGCCGACCCGTACCAGCGTAACGTTGACCTCCATAGCGACTGCAGGCTTCGACAAATAGACAGTTTTTTAAAATAACAACAGTGCGGTTTTTCAAACGTGTCGTTAGTCATTATAGTCCTCTTATGATAAGGGAATGCACCTACTAACCGGATCCTGACGCATTTAATCCGTCGCATGCGGAACATCCTACTCGATCTGGACGACGTGGCAGGGGTAATTGATCAGTAGGACCCATCGTTCGGGGTCCAGTCGTCCCATACTACACACTCAAGTAGGGTTATCACACATCACATTATAGGTCGTACTCGCCAGAGAGTAAGGTGAACCCACACCGCGTACACTAGGCACACCCGCATCCTGGGGTCGTTCTCACCTATCTCATCTTTAAATTTATTCGACTAGTACTTGTAGAAACCTTACAGACCCGCTTAGTCTAAAAGCGTAAACTTCAGTCAAGATAAGATGAGATAAGAACAAGTCGTACGATGTTGCAAATATCCAGAATGGACAGCAGTGACTAATTACCATCAGGTGATCCCCTTGCTCGTTTGCCTCCTACTCAAAAAAAAAATCTTGGCTCGATCGAGACCATCGCTAGTTATGATTAATTTATGTACATTATATAATTAAATAAATTTAATCGGATTTTAAAACATTTTCATTTTTAAGGCATAAAAAGGTAAAAATAGTCAAAATAAAGTTAAGCAGACATAAAAGAATCACGTATCATTTCTAATGTAAACCAATGAGGCTTAATAATAACCGTAAATAACGGTCTTCAATACAAGACTGGGACGCTGTCAATCCACTTGAAGCAAAACCATTTATTTTCTCTATAACACAACAAACCTTTTATATTCGTGTTGTGTTTAGAAAAGGTGTTCCATTCTTAAAGATCTTTTATTATTGTTAGAAAGAAGCCTGTTTTATAAAGCACGTTTTTTGGCAATTCAAAAAGATCCAAATTCTACTGTAAAAAAAATGATGAGAAGAAATTAGAAGCCCGTGCTAGGCGAGGGATTTTTAAATATCTTTTTAAAGGCAATGTAATTCACAATTACAAACAGCTCATGGCGAAGTAACTTGGATTTATATAAAAAGATTTTATTATGTTTTTAAGAAGTATATGATGATATACAGCAGACGTACGTAATTCAATTAATTTCACGATCCACCACTTTAATTAACTTTTCCGAAACTAAATTAAGTGTTACATTCCTTATAACAAATTCAGTATTGCTATAATTCCCTATACTCGTATACAAAGAATACATTGTAACAGACTTATCAAAAATCACTATTTTATGAAATCAGTATATTTTTATACCAATAGTGTAGTTTCTAAGTGTAACGTTTAAGCAATCGATTTTAAAGTTTTTTTTTTAATTTTCCTGTGACTAGAAATATCAGTTAACCAAATCCAAAAACTGCTCATATTCACACAATAATAGAAAAGTGCAAATAAAACAATAAATAAAGCACCTATTTGATGAGAAACACTGTAAACACATAAAAAGTATGGGTTATTATATCTTTCAAGGTATGCATTTAAAGAAATAATGACATTCCAAAAGTCGCTCATCCTCCTTACTCCTGTTCCTCCCTCTCTTACTCCCCTCCTTACTTCTACAACCGCTCTCCTCTTCCCACTCTCCTAGCTCCCTGTTTCCTCCCTATATCATTCACCTCCCCCCCCCTAAATGTTAATCGAGTGTTTTGACGTATCAGAAATAATTACACTGGGTTTTATTGGAAATGTTTTAAGATGATTTTATCATGTTGTAAGTGTGAACATTTTTAACGAGGACACAATCTCATACCCAAATGTCGACCACTGTGGCAGTCAGGCCAGGGTTGCTCGAGCGGTACTATACTCTATCCTGGTATCTAGGTTACCCCTGAAGACCAGAGTGGGTGTCTATAAGACCTATGTTCGCTCCGACCTTGACCTATGCGGCACGGGCCTGGTATGTATTGACCTCAGCAGCGCAGAGGCGCAAGCTTCAGGTGCAGCAGAACCTTCGAGTGATCATGAGAGCAGGGCGATATGTCAGGAACGATGTAGTCGCTCGTGACCTCAGGGTCGAATCTATCTAGGAGTTTGTGGTCCGGTTGGCGCGACGTATGTACGACTGCGCTGAGAATGGACCACATCCCCACCTGCGAAACATCGCACCCCTGCACGGCCGTCCCCCTGACGGACGTCCGCTCCCTCGTGAACTACTGCGGTTGGGGAGTCACATCCGACCGCAGTTTCCGAGTTGAAGACGTATCGTCTCGTGTACACCTACAATACCGCTTCCACTATAATTGATTGGCGTGATGTTACGAATTTTCGCCGGAAGGAAATCTCTGACATCCGTAGAGTTGCCGCTACATACTTCTAAGTTATGAACGCAATGCTGAGATCTCGGCCCGCTCAAAATACTTTGATGTTTCAGAGCAGACATTCGTCTCAAATTAGCAGTTTACCTACTCGGTGTGAGAGAGGGTCCACAGCTGGATACTTAGGAGCTTTGAGTCTGAAATAGACTGTAATGTAAAAAGTCAGTAGAGATCTGTCATACCTTGCATTGTCTAAAAGTTCGTTGTTAAATTAAATAAAATTCTGATCACGAAAAGAAGTTTTGATCTCAAGTCATCTAATTACTTTTCTGTCCTTTAGCTTGTTGACATCTTTAATTATAAAACTGCCAGATTATAATCTAGGACAATAAATTCTTTATTTATTGTGTATTTTATGAGTAAAACAAAAGAATAATTATTCTTTTGTTTTACTCATAAAATACACAATAAATAAAGAATTTATTGTCCTAGATTATAATCTGGCAGTTTTATAATTAAAGATGTCAACAAGCTAAAGGACAGAAAAGTAATTAGATGACTTGAGATCAAAACTTCTTTTCGTGATCAGAATTTTATTTAATTTAACAACGAACTTTTAGACAATGCAAGGTATGACAGATCTCTACTGACTTTTTACATTACAGTCTATTTCAGACTCAAAGCTCCTAAGTATCCAGCTGTGGACCCTCTCTCACACCGAGTAGGTAAACTGCTAATTTGAGACGAATGTCTGCTCTGAAACATCAAAGTATTTTGAGCGGGCCGAGATCTCAGCATTGCGTTCATAACTTAGAAGTATGTAGCGGCAACTCTACGGATGTCAGAGATTTCCTTCCGGCGAAAATTCGTAACATCACGCCAATCAATTATAGTGGAAGCGGTATTGTAGGTGTACACGAGACGATACGTCTTCAACTCGGAAACTGCGGTCGGATGTGACTCCCCAACCGCAGTAGTTCACGAGGGAGCGGACGTCCGTCAGGGGGACGGCCGTGCAGGGGTGCGATGTTTCGCAGGTGGGGATGTGGTCCATTCTCAGCGCAGTCGTACATACGTCGCGCCAACCGGACCACAAACTCCTAGATAGATTCGACCCTGAGGTCACGAGCGACTACATCGTTCCTGACATATCGCCCTGCTCTCATGATCACTCGAAGGTTCTGCTGCACCTGAAGCTTGCGCCTCTGCGCTGCTGAGGTCAATACATACCAGGCCCGTGCCGCATAGGTCAAGGTCGGAGCGAACATAGGTCTTATAGACACCCACTCTGGTCTTCAGGGGTAACCTAGATACCAGGATAGAGTATAGTACCGCTCGAGCAACCCTGGCCTGACTGCCACAGTGGTCGACATTTGGGTATGAGATTGTGTCCTCGTTAAAAATGTTCACACTTACAACATGATAAAATCATCTTAAAACATTTCCAATAAAACCCAGTGTAATTATTTCTGATACGTCAAAACACTCGATTAACATTTAGGGGGGGGGAGGTGAATGATATAGGGAGGAAACAGGGAGCTAGGAGAGTGGGAAGAGGAGAGCGGTTGTAGAAGTAAGGAGGGGAGTAAGAGAGGGAGGAACAGGAGTAAGGAGGATGAGCGACTTTTGGAATGTCATTATTTCTTTAAATGCATACCTTGAAAGATATAATAACCCATACTTTTTATGTGTTTACAGTGTTTCTCATCAAATAGGTGCTTTATTTATTGTTTTATTTGCACTTTTCTATTATTGTGTGAATATGAGCAGTTTTTGGATTTGGTTAACTGATATTTCTAGTCACAGGAAAATTAAAAAAAAAACTTTAAAATCGATTGCTTAAACGTTACACTTAGAAACTACACTATTGGTATAAAAATATACTGATTTCATAAAATAGTGATTTTTGATAAGTCTGTTACAATGTATTCTTTGTATACGAGTATAGGGAATTATAGCAATACTGAATTTGTTATAAGGAATGTAACACTTAATTTAGTTTCGGAAAAGTTAATTAAAGTGGTGGATCGTGAAATTAATTGAATTACGTACGTCTGCTGTATATCATCATATACTTCTTAAAAACATAATAAAATCTTTTTATATAAATCCAAGTTACTTCGCCATGAGCTGTTTGTAATTGTGAATTACATTGCCTTTAAAAAGATATTTAAAAATCCCTCGCCTAGCACGGGCTTCTAATTTCTTCTCATCATTTTTTTTACAGTAGAATTTGGATCTTTTTGAATTGCCAAAAAACGTGCTTTATAAAACAGGCTTCTTTCTAACAATAATAAAAGATCTTTAAGAATGGAACACCTTTTCTAAACACAACACGAATATAAAAGGTTTGTTGTGTTATAGAGAAAATAAATGGTTTTGCTTCAAGTGGATTGACAGCGTCCCAGTCTTGTATTGAAGACCGTTATTTACGGTTATTATTAAGCCTCATTGGTTTACATTAGAAATGATACGTGATTCTTTTATGTCTGCTTAACTTTATTTTGACTATTTTTACCTTTTTATGCCTTAAAAATGAAAATGTTTTAAAATCCGATTAAATTTATTTAATTATATAATGTACATAAATTAATCATAACTAGCGATGGTCTCGATCGAGCCAAGATTTTTTTTTTGAGTAGGAGGCAAACGAGCAAGGGGATCACCTGATGGTAATTAGTCACTGCTGTCCATTCTGGATATTTGCAACATCGTACGACTTGTTCTTATCTCATCTTATCTTGACTGAAGTTTACGCTTTTAGACTAAGCGGGTCTGTAAGGTTTCTACAAGTACTAGTCGAATAAATTTAAAGATGAGATAGGTGAGAACGACCCCAGGATGCGGGTGTGCCTAGTGTACGCGGTGTGGGTTCACCTTACTCTCTGGCGAGTACGACCTATAATGTGATGTGTGATAACCCTACTTGAGTGTGTAGTATGGGACGACTGGACCCCGAACGATGGGTCCTACTGATCAATTACCCCTGCCACGTCGTCCAGATCGAGTAGGATGTTCCGCATGCGACGGATTAAATGCGTCAGGATCCGGTTAGTAGGTGCATTCCCTTATCATAAGAGGACTATAATGACTAACGACACGTTTGAAAAACCGCACTGTTGTTATTTTAAAAAACTGTCTATTTGTCGAAGCCTGCAGTCGCTATGGAGGTCAACGTTACGCTGGTACGGGTCGGCACGGGTTGCCGAGCGGATGTATTTATTTTGCACTACCTCGAGTTTATGGTGGGTTCGCCAGTTGACGTGCGCAAAGGAAGAGCGTGCATAGAACACAATCGGTCTTATGCATGTCTTGTGCATTGGACGTTTATGTCTTAAGGACATTTTACTTTTACGATTATGCAAAAAGGTGAGGCGGTCGGAGACGTCCGCGGCTCTGTTTCGGACAGTGGAAATATACGCAGCAAACGTGAGTTTAGCGTCAAGGTTAACTCCTAGGTTTTTCACCTTCTTCTCCCATGGCTTGCAAGTGCGTTGCGAGGCTTTAAGATGGGAATTTTTATAAGGGGAAAGGATAGTGAAGGAGGGAGGGGAGGAAGGGGGGCGTGGACCACAAGCCACCTCACTTACCGGATGAAACGCGGAAGTGCAAACACTTCCATCTAAGCCGATTTTCTGTCAGTTCGTGGTCCCTGCCCCTGTGATTTTTCGTGGCTCTACCCCCAGAAACATAAATCTAATTCATTAAATAATATAGTTTTTAACTGTTACGTTTATAATTCGACATAAAATGATTTGACATGAATAGTAAAAACGTATAAAGTAGTGTACCTAATTTATAATATTTTTTAATAACTAACGTGTAAAAATTTTAGATTTACACAAATATTTGAAATATAAACTGTAACTCTATCAAATTTGTAATACTGGTTTTATATATATAGATTATATAGATTTTTATGTATGACGTTCTCTTTGTGAAAATTTAATTAAATATTGATATTTTACACATTTTTACACGTTTATGTATTTATAACAAACATCGTTTGAAAATAATTTGCACATTACTCTTATTTTTTTATTACTTATTTCAATTTGTATACCAAACGAGTATTTTTCAAATTTGTGTCGTCTCTATCAATAGCACCTACATCAATTATCCAATTCATAGAAACCAGCTTATCTACAGGTTTGGTATTCCGAAGATGCTTTATACAGTCCCTAAGACTGAAAGCGTTAGCATCATTCTATCAAAGTCAACCTACGACAATTTTTCACCAACCCCAGGTTGACAAATAGCACTAAGTTGGTCCATTGTAAAACCTGTTTAAGCTTCAGTATGAATAAACTTTTAGGTAAAAAATGAATAACTTTAACTCTGCCAATTTTAACACTCCTCCGTATTACACTGTCCTGTCCACTGTCCGTATTAAACGCATTAAACTGTAACAGAGGTATGAATTCTTTCTTTCAAGAATAAATTTATTGAAAAACAATTAATTTATATATTATACTAATCAAATCTTTAAGACCCCACCCCTTGGTTTGTAGTATAATGTTTTCACAATTAAGTCATAAAGACTGGCAAAGCTTCTGGTAAACCTTCATCGCAATTTCTATAGACTTTAAACGAACCATTAATCATTTATTGCTACAACTCGGCTTTAACTGAAGTACAGAGTTTAATTTACGATAAATTGTAAGAAAGTCGACAAAAACTTTTAAAACAATATCAAAGGAGCCAATATTACTTAAATAATTTAAATTCTTAACAGTTATCATAACAAAGTCATTTGTTTTAGAAATTTAATGCTTTCAAGTCATCTTACAACATAAGATAATATTTTAATATTAATTATATAGTAAAACCTTATCAGCTACTATCTACCCTATTTAGCGACCATAGACATCATCAGCGGAAAGGCAGCATCAAATATACATAGTTAGGTAGGCACACAATTACTTATAGGAATAAGTAAACCGACGTGCATATATGCAAATGTCTACAAATATAGTGTAATCAGAAATACAAATCTGTTTGTTATACTACTGTTTGTAAGATAGAATTTTCCGACATGATCTTGGCGAAATCTCTTATTCATGATATGAATTTAATCTGATTTCTTACTTCGTGTTTCTAAAGAAAATAAAACTTAACACGTTAAAGTAATCATAAAATTTAATTATTTTTTTTTGTGTAATGCTTGATAATATACATATATAGTTTTTTTTACGTGCGGCGTGCTTATAACAACAATGCCACACACAGTGCAACACACTTGGCACTGTGCTAGCTTCGTCATCCAGAGTTTCAAGATCATATCGACGCTGGAAAGCAAAAGCGTAGTAAATGACACATGAAGTGTTTTTTTTTCTTTAAATACATTGTTGAAATCAATAAATTAAACCAAGACGATTAGTGTATGTCTGGTGAAAAATGTTGGTTTTGCTGGTTACTACGATTTTGCTTTCCAGCGTCGATATATTAACCGCTTAATGCACACCTCCGTGACTTCACTGTAATTTTATATGTCGCAAAATATTACAGCTCCGTATGGGTCACGGTTAATATAGAAATATAATTTTCCAAA
>DWHO01005575.1:0-10231 GCA_018247575.1 Eurytides lysithous rurik | reverse complement strand
CACCTGTGTCTGCGCAAACGCTTGTGCACTATAATATATCCCGCGCAGTTGGCTGATCTCTGTAGATCAGCCACCGTGGCCAGAATCGGTCGGGGGGACATTTTTAATACAGAAGTGTAAGCACATATAAGCAACTATGTTCTTAAGGTCATATAGTTTTAATTAGGGTAAAATAGTTGTAACGGAACCACTGTATACAATGAACACGTATGGCAGCATTCAGGACCATTAGCCAATATATGAGATCTATATGTTTTTTTTTTTACAATATAATAATATCGTGAGACACATTGCCATCTGATCCCAAACTAGGCAGAGCCTGTACTATAGTAATCGGACAACTGATATATATAATTAGATATTTTTAAATATATACTTATATAGATAACACCCAGACACAGAACAAATGACTATGCTCATCGCACAAATATTTTGTCCTGGGTGGGAATCGAACCCACGACCGTTGGTTTTGCAGTCAGGAGCGCTAATCACTACACCAACGAGCCAGTCGTGTGATAAGTAAATGTGAGTATATATTGGCTAAATTAAAAAAAATGCATACGTTATACGTGTATTTCTGCTTTACCGGTTTTGAAGGATCAATAATCTTTTCGTGTACTTTACATACGTGCTCCTACATTTTTAGAGTAAGCATTTTCTGCTTAACCAGTTTCGACGAGCCTTGCTATAGCAGAGTCCATGTTCCATGGAATTAAAGGGCAGAAGTGTGTTTTTAGTGCTTATGCTATCTCTATGCGATCAACTAAAAGGCGCAGTACTTATTTCTGGCAAAAAATGCCAGTGTCGAAATAATAGTGACAACAACTATGTGGCTAACGCTCGTTAAATATTCGGATCTATATAAAACGTGACTTTGCTTTTTGTATTTATAAAAGCTATTTGCCTAATGCATTCACATTATTTGCGTTTAACCGCACGGGTGGACCCGATTCGATCGTGGTTTTATTAGCAGAAAAGTAAAATGGACTTCAATTAAGTGAGTCAACTATCATCGCTGATTTTTCAATAGACATTGTTTGCTTCAACAGCAAGATACATCATAAGCGTGTTGTGATTTTTATAAATACACTAGCTGTACCCAGCGCGCGTTGCTACGCCACGTGACAATCGGTTGAACGGGGCAGAAGTTGCTACTCTGCAGCGCCACCTCGTGGCGAGTTACATCTATGAGCATATTATACAGACCTTCTCCGTGGAGAAATACATATATATTATAATACTAATTTTCATAATAATCGGTTCGGTCGCTTTAACTTTTCCCCTGCTTACAATATTTTTTAATTGTGCTCGTCCACGTTGAATAATACGACGTCATAATTGAATAATGGCACAGTGCGATAATTATATTTGAGGCGTGCGAAAGCATTTTAGAAAGTGTTCAATATTTATTACGTGTTAAATATTATTCACTGCCGTCGGGCGTATGTAATTTGTGTGCGAGTCACACGCTTGATTTATGCGAAATTGCATATTTTTTCGCTTTCTTACCTCGAATAATTATGCAGTTCGATATTTAGTTGCTTCTTTGCAGTTGCACCTATATTAATATTCCATTTCTTATTAAATTAATCGGATTAACAGCTGCAAAATTATTGACATCAAGGTATCAGCGCTTAGGCATCGGTCTTTATCAAGATTTGACAATTGTAAAAAAATATATCTGTATGTATAATTCAATAACACAAGCAGGTTTTTAAGCAATTTATTTTGTATGCTGGGATAAGTTGGGTTAGGTTTCTTGTACTAAATGGGCTTATAATCGAATGACCTAATAGTCGACTTCAAACTTTTCTTTTTAATAGACACACTATTTCTGTGAATCAGTGCATTTGTTACATCGTGCGAAAATATTCAGCCCTCTGTCAGAGTCTGTATTTCTTTCTTATTAAATTGTTCACGACTGTTACTTGGAAATAAACATTTAAACGATTGTGAGAAATCAGTAAAAAAATATTGAACAAATCTTTACTTGTTTGTTGACATGATTTGATCTGTAAGTAAGCAGATTGATTAGGGGCTTTACAGATGTTTACTGTGCTGAATATGGATTCAGTATAAAAAAATTAATTGAATTGGAAAATTGATATAAAATAATTTTGGATCAAAGTCATTTTATAAACGGAAATAATGGGAATGATATAGGTATTAACAATAGAACGTTTTTAATATTTTAACATTTTTTATTTTACATTTCTAAATGCTTTTTAATGCATCTCGCTGTAAGCTGTAGGATAAAGTTGCATAATATATTTTTACGACGTTTTAGATTACTAAAACATTTACACTCAATACGGCGACCATTTACTACCCACATTTGGCGTCTAGTAAAAACCATTCTAGGAATTTCCTTTCATTTTTAATACTTAATGTCGTTACATAAACGTTACTTCTACATATTTGAATCTTTTTAGGTATTTTTCTTAACCTGAACCTTTTATAGACGATTTAATGGTAATTGGTGAATATAATAATTATAAGTATTTAAGAATTTTACAATTTACTGCTAATAAATAAAAAACCAAAACATTTATTTGCTTTAAAAACATTTAGAAGAATGAAGACTTACGCATTTTAATTTTTTTCAACAAAAACATTAAATCGGTTTTCAAATTATCGTTAAAAAAATTTATGGCATTTGCTAAGCGGTTCACAATTTTTGAGGGAATAAATTGACAACATTACGAACTTATAATACATATTAACGTTTTAAGAGTTGGTGTAATGATAATATTGTAAATAATGGTTGTTGTTTATAACGTTAAATATAAAATTCGTAATTTTCTTTTAACAAATGATTGATGATTTTGTTTGTTTTCTACATCTTAAAAACACTAGCTTGGATCAGCTATATAGCTATAGCGTATATAACTGTAGCTTTCGGTAGAACTTCTAAACTTACTAAAAAAGAAACAGTTTAGTTTTGGTTAGTGTAAAGCAGTTGCAGTATAAGCAACTATGCATTGTGTTGAGGTTTATTTGAGTTTTCTGAAGCGGTCTGAGAACCGAATATTATAATTACAATGTTGTTTGTTTCGTCAGACTTAAAAGTTTAAAGGAAACAAACAGGCAACATTTCGAACTCTATACTTGAATTGTATGCAGTTATGTAAAACAAAATTAAAAAAAAAACAAATCATATTGGTTTCGACCAGTATTATCGTTATAAAATAACGTTGTCGTTAAATTCTCAAGTCGCTATGGTTTTTTTTTAAGATTTCATCAAAACAAATACTCCCTAGGCCATTTAATTGAAGTTTTTGTTGTACACGTAAGAGAGTTTATTGATACTTGCGGACAGTTAAATATCGATAAGTAATAGTTATAGATAAATCCGACATAGCAAAGTTTACAATTTTGCTATCAGAACGTGTACGTGTGCACGCCTTTTATTTTTCGGTAACGAACAAATGGAAGTCATTGTGACCTCTAAAATTAAATCCGAATGTAGATAGATGTTTTTTTATTCAGTAATCTATGGACAAGCCAAAATCACAACTCGTTTGTATTCCCGCAACGTCTCTTTCAGATGTAATGCGCATCTGTTTATTCGGTAAAGGTTTTATTTGCATAAAAATTCGATTTGCATGCGCCTTCACACCGACGAGTTTCAACCCAACCGTAAGTTTTTGTTTACCCATCGGGTTTTAGTCCGATGCGATTATTTTTATATGAATTTACTTTTTATTCTAAACTTTCTTTATCAGTTGTTAGTTTTAATATAGCTACAGACAATAGCGTCATCTGTAATCGGAGGCCAAAATCCACTTTGGGTTCGCAGCGCCACGACCTCTTATTTTCGTTTAAAGAATTCTAGAATTAAATTGTTCAATTTTTGTAGGACTCCTTCCCAAATTTAGTTTATGCCGCCAAACAATAATGCCTTGATCACTCCTTTATTAATTACTGTATTCTTTCTATGTATTACTGTATTCTAGTTAAACAGTAGTGTGTCCAGATCAAATACTGGACATAATGTGTTATATATTATACCATCTTATATCCTCGCTTGTTGCGCCCACCATAGCAAGACATTCAATTGCTTATGTTCTTATGGGCAATCGTGTCTTTACCATCAGGCTAAATCATGCTACTAAATCTGCTCGTCTCGTCAGCAATATGTCTTCTATATATAAGTAGTTAGTTTTACCTTCCTACCTCCGTCTCTAAACCAGATAAGATGTATACGATTTCACGTTTTTTATTTTTTTAACCCTACTAACAAAGTATATGCGGCATCAAAATGTAAATCGTAATACAAAAGACATTTTAATTTACTATATATAACCACCCAAGAAATTGTATTTTTTTATTAAAGGAAAGTTTATTTTATAAAAATCTATTATTTACTCTTGCAACTTCAAAATAAACAAAACCGAAACAGCGCTCAGCGAACCCTAGAAGAGACGGATCGTGATAAATAAGACCTCTGCCTACCCCTAAAATGACAAGCATGAACGTTTATGTGTATTCGGGGAGCTTAGTTAACATTGTTTTAAATTACGTACTCGGAAAGTCGAGATTCTTTATACAGAATTTTCTGAACTTGTTGTAATCGGCGCACGTAGGTGATTGAGTAAGTTCGGATCGATTTACGACTGCATCTCAGGAGTCACGTAATGTAATAGGCTGCTCCCCAAATACCTGATGCATGAAGATTTGCGCGCGGTTTGAAGACCCGAAAACCTGTTAACCGTTCACAATTCTTGGAAGTCATAAAATGATGTTGTAATCAGAGGTACTGTCTGATTTCAACATCATATTATAACCTGCTTCGTAAGTTACAGAAAAAAAACTGAAACAATAATTTTTCATTAGAAGATTATTGACACAGTTCTTTTTTGTTACGTAATTAGGTAAGTCTACTTATTCATCTTTTAATTTTATACTTGCTGAGAAAACGGAGGCAGGCAGTTTTATACAGTTTTTTTTTTGTATTTAAAATTGATTTAAAAATATTTTAATTCAAATCCCTACTTTATTTTAATATTTTATGTCAAAAACTATTAAATATCATTCAATTTCCGAATAACAGATTTCCTAAAGTCTCAAAGTCAGAAACGTGTTATTATTACGTATGATGCATGACGCCATGAACCTGGTGAGTTTTTAAATAGAAAGAGATATATTTTATAAACGGTAAAAAATTACTGGAGTTCACACCAGTAATTTAATTGCACTGATCTCCTACTGCTAGATTGAACCTATGAAAAAATATGATAAGAACTACGCTTCGCGTATTTCTACGAAAAATATGTATCCATAGGAAAGAGACTATTTTACGTATTTTGTAATGTACATTTCAGACATTCAATGTCACCAAGCTAAAATATGTCACAGTCTTCCGTATTCTTACATTTATTCACGTACGTGTTAATTTCAAGCATTAAGCCAGTAACAATTTTGAAACTCAACATTGACTAACGCTCGACCGCGAGAATTCGTTGCCAAATGTCTCAATTATTACAAAATGCTTTTTTTTACAAAGCAAACCATATAGGTTTTACGTTTCGACCAGTCTTAGCATTATGAAACAACGTACAAAAAAAAATCGTTTGTAATCGTTGTTTTCACAAATGTCTGTGTTATTTTTCTTTATAGGTTTCGTCAAAGCGCACGCTCACTAGGACATTTTACAGAAATTTCCATTGCACATGCAAAGGTGTTTATTAATACTTGCGGACATTAAAGTATTGAGGTAATAGTAGATAAATCCGACATACGTACTATTCTGTACGTAGTTCTGCTGTCAAAGTATGGACGTGTCCACGCCTTTTGTTGTGTTAAGGTAATTAATTATGACTTCGTTAAAATTGATTTCCCGCGTATATATTCGTTTCAAAGGAATCATTCGGAATCTCTGGTTCATATCCAAGTGACTTTCTCTTTTGTGTTTTGTTTTTTTCTACATACTCAAGGTATTTTTTATTAACTTTGACAGTAACCGAGGGTAAAATTCTGTGTACCTGGTGCATCAATATTCATACGAAGCTAAATCGTGTTGAGTAAGCGAAGCAATTTATAGTCTGCCCGCTTTTAAAGGTTATTATTAAGCCTAGTACACATTCGAGACAGGCAAGTATCGCGCCCGTTTAAAAGCAGCTCAAGCGCGCGAGTTTTAAAGCTGCCTATAACAAATTCGAGCTACTTGGTGTTCTAAAATTCCTTTGATTTTTTTTGTGTGTTGTTGTGCATTAAAGGTTGGTTGTCAAAAAACTTTCTATTGTTAAAAATAGTTCAGAACAGTGACTTCCAAAGATTTCCGAAGACCGTGCGAGGTTATAATTATATCTAACCTTCACATGTAGAAATGTAGCAGTAGGGGTTCACCGGAAGTCGAGAAGACAAAAATGTTTGTGAATCTCTAGTTTAGACCATAAACTGATAGCTTGGGTCAAGACAATGACCACGTAGATTAACAGTATATTGAGCATAAGCATTTTATCGGAGCATTTGTAAACAGAATATTTTTTAGTGTTATCGCTCAATAACATCGAAGGTTAAGAATTCAACACAGAGCACGGAGATGCCCTTTTCACAGAGAGCGAAGAATAATACGCGGCTGACATTTTGCAGCGTTTATGCTGTAACTATAGCTTTACTAAAACTGTTGATTTTAAACATTTTCTATACTTATTCGGAATGTTGACTTCTTCATTACGAGATCATGAGATCTTTATACTATTTTGCTTTACAGTATATAAATATATAAATTTTATTGTTATGACAAATCGCATGTATAGGTATTATTTAGTACGAATACAAATAAACATATCACCTTACAGCAGGTGAGATGTAAAAGTAGTAGAAGTAGAGTATTCTGCCACTAATATATTCGATATTTCTTAATTGTGTTAATGCCAGTGAACAAACACATCGTTTTTTAAAACACTATAAAATCACAAATTGTGCCATACACAAATTGCACACGGACAATCGACCAGATCCAGGGCTATTATTTATAGTTCATACAGATATTTCCCCTAGAATGGTAATCGAATCCACAACCACCACCACGTCGTAGCCAATAGTAAGCTATTGACGAGACGTGTACCACAATTGCCTTAGCAATCGTCTATATATCGGCGTCGATATATAGATGTCCTGGCAATGTTTACTGCACCGATGACTGGCAATGTTTAATGCAAAAATTTAAGTTTAAAATAGCAACACTGTTCCTCGCTGTAGTCAAGGAGCGTCCGAATATTGAAGTTTTATCCAAATTTGAAGCAAAATTTCCGATCATTTACAGTTCACAAACGAACGCGATCTTTGCATCTAGAAGGTCAAACTTATTGTTAAAACATCCGTTCAAGACCCAACTAAATTAAGGTCGTCACAGTCAATTCTTACGTTGGAATTACTTAAGGGCGTGCGATAGCTACCACCATTATAAACGATTGTAATTAACAACTAAAGATACAATAGGCAACAAAAATTATGAACATTGTCTGATAACTTTTCATTGTTTAAGTTAGAGATCGACATACGAGCGCGTCTTTCCCCTGTTAAGTGATTACCGTAACTACACTGGCGTCTTATATTGGACTTGATGTTTTTGCCTTCAGTCTATGTGGCTCTATAAAGCTTTATAGAGCAAAAAACCCATGTATATAAACATATATTTCCGTGACTTGGATAGTCCGTATGACTGCAAGATCAGGCTTACATTTAAACTGCTTTATATTTAATATTTCGATTTATTTTTTTCATCAACCTTATTTGTCTCATCAGGCGAGCAAGTCGATCGTCTGACGGTAGCAACCAAGCCTTTCCAAAGCTCACAACATTGCCAATAAGCGTAATCGTGCCAGATGTAGGGTAGAGCGTCCGGAGCTAGAGCCTTGGGGCCCCAGCAATAGAGACTTCGAAAACAAACCTCCCAAATCCTCAAACATTCACAGAAGAATTTACTTGGTTTCACGATAACTTGTTTAATGAAAAATTCGCCTAAAGTCTTGTGCTATTTATTTGGAAAATAACTGGGGACCAGAGGGTTTTCGGTCCTTTGTTGCCCTAGGACTTTCTCCTCTAAATCCGGCCCTTCAGCTAGTGTTATGAACTATCATGCTCTGCGCTGTTCTAATCACTTAGAAATATAAAGTAGTACACATGCAATGCCCAGTAATAACGCTGATAACAATGACAATGTTGACAATGTTTACTCATTAATGTTTGCTTGGAGGAAAAAAAATAAGGCAATTGCGCAATGACATCCCTAGGTGGACTAGATAAAAGAGTCTTACTATTACATGAAGTGTCTTTATGTAAAAATCGAAATACTCCTCCTCACTGCCTCCGTGGCCTAATGGTATGGGCCCGCGCTTTACAAAACGGAGGTGGTTGGTTCGAATCCCGCGGAGGGCAATGACTTTGTGTTGTTGTTTCTTAGTTGGATTAGGGCCTCACAGGCTGATCACCCGATTGCCTGAAACGTAAGATGATCCATGCGTCGGATGGGCATGTAAAATGTCGGTCCCGGCTTCTTGTTGACGCCATCTAGCGGTGGCTTGGAGAAGTCAATATGAAGAGGTCGGTTTAATGTCACTGCCTCTGCGCCTTATCTCTCTCCGGTCGTCTCGGTTATCTGTCCCATTCGGCTATGAGAGTAAAAGGAAGAGTGAGTGCACCTGTATCTGCGCAAACGCTTATGCACTATAATATATCCTGCGTACATGGCTAAACTCTTGTAGACCGGCCGCCGTGGCCGGAATCGGTTGGGAGGACGTTATTATTTATTAATCGAAATACGATAACAATCACTTCTGGTCTCTGTAGTTGGTAATAAATGTTACGAAATGAAATTTTACGATACACCGAAGCCAAACATTAAAATACGAGTTACACCTAGGCTTAAAATGTTATTACAGATTCCCGAAGTTATCTAACGTACCAATAGATATTTTCCTTATATTTACAATTTCTTTTCGTACATTAATGCATTTATCTTTAACGATTTAGTTTAAATATGTAATATTATATAAGTAAATATTGATTTGTAACTAACTTACTGGCGCTACATGGCCTTTATTTAAATTTAAAACACTGAGATTTCTTTCTGCTGTGACACCTTAATACATTCTCGTGTTACTTTATGTATATGAAATTTAGGTTGAATTAATTTTTTTTCAGTATAATATTTTTTTACAAATAATATTCTCCTTTGAAATAAAAAAATATATAAAATGAAGCTCTGAAAAAAAATTTATTCAACCATTAACAAACTTTCTAATTCTGTATAAGTTAGTGACAATATTAATTGACTAATCTTTAATGAATATAAGTTATTACCAATAATAGGAATAATCAGCCAATTTATATTTAATATTGGTAATAACTTAGACAAAATTAGACAATTAAGTTTATATTGTTCAAAACTACAAATTTCCAAATCGTAATATGACTCGAGCCTACCACTGAAAATATCATACCGTTTCTAATAAAGTCGAAGCGAATTCTTGTTGATTATTTGTAAGTGATAATTGTAATCGTTTCAAGTAGCAACGAAGAAATAGATTGACATAGGAATAGTTTCGACAAAGAGATCGAAGTAATTACGAATGCGACTTAAAATAAGAATCCACGCAAATGCTGTCGCAGAACGCACTTATTTATGCATAAGGAATGGTTTACAAATGCTTTGACCTAACTCCGTGGCCATTTGAACGAAACTACACTAAGTCTCAAATCGGCGTTCGATGTTTGGCAACCCTCTTGGCATATCACGTTGCGCATCCGGCGAGGTGGGGTGACGACGTCGGTTCAATTGCAAATGACCTTTATCGGCACTTCATAGCAACATATAACCCGTACAAATTGAAGAGACACTTGACACCCAAACCTGTTAAGCATGTAAAAAAGTTACATTAAAAAAAATACATTTTCGTCGGTCGCTTGTTGTGTGCGACTTGGTGATTTCTGTTATATAAGCGAATATTTTACATTATTATCAGCATTTATCGAGCGATATCTTAAATGCAAATGTTTGAAGCGATATCCAATTGCAATGAAATGTGTAAATTAATTTCGTTAAATACTTTTTATACGTTAGAAGGTGCGGATGGTTATAGAGTTACCTTAAATAGATTTCATCTCGTTTACCAGAGTTACAGAAAAATACTTCTATATAAGTGGGCTGTCTCTACGACTGAAAATTTCGAAGGAGACCGCTCTTCGTATATTCATTGATATATATATATATATATATATATAT
>DWHO01005574.1:0-10232 GCA_018247575.1 Eurytides lysithous rurik | reverse complement strand
GGACATGAATGTGGATGGAGTGAGAGGTAGGGGAAGACCGAAGAAAGTGTGGATGGATTGCGTGAATAAAGATATGAATGTGAAAGATGTGACTGAGCAGATGACGGCTGATAGAGGAGTAGGGAAGAAAAATACGTGTTGTGCCGACCCCACTTAGTGGGATAAGGGCAGGAGAAAAATGTGTTTTTATATCAATAACACCGCTAAAAATTTGCGACGCCCCCAGTAATAAACAATACATAAGTGTTCTCAAATGTACAAAATAGACACTTTATTTATTTACTTATTCTTTATTATAAACACCTTATACGAAAGGATTACAAAGGGCGGACGGACTTAATGCCTGTAGGCATTCTCTCCCAGCCAACCCGAAATATGGTGAGAAATTATGATAGGAGTATCGTTAAAATATTTTGATAAGGAGAATGTAACAAAAGAAATGATGTAAAGCAAAATAGAATATAATAACAAAGAATATATACCAAAATACATTATATACACATACATATTCACAAATAATTGTTGATGTTGATAATAATATCCGTCAAATAACTTTGTCAAGATCAACTTCAATAATAATCTCGTAGGAAGCGCTTAAACAGGGCCCTATCAGAAGCCCTACGAATGTCTTCAGGCGAGGAGTTCCAGAGTAGTGTAGCCCGTGCAGTAAAAGACTTACCGAAGATGCTTGTATCATATATCTTAAGATTATAAGAAGGTCGAAGATTTCTTTCATTGTTTAATGAGTGATATTGAAGGTTATTAGAAGTTGGATCGTTTAAAAAGAGTAAGCAGAATTCTAGAGTTACGCCTTTGATGAACAGTGAGCCATTTAAGACGAGAACGATATTGAGAGCGATACTTTATCTTCTCACAAGGTTTTTATGCAGCATGCATACGAAATTAAGGCGGAATTAGCATTTACGGTGTGGGCTTTGCAACACGGCCAATGAATTACATCGCTGCATTATTCATCATTCGCAAAAGAAGAAAAAAAGCAAATGTCGATCACGAAACCAATGCGATAAAGTATTTCTCCCTCGTCCATAATTAACGGGAGATTTGCACGAAACACTTGGCGAATATTAGTCGAGACTTCGGTTTTAACCCTAACATTGCTAACCGCTCAAAGCGATTGACTAGAGCCCCGTCGGAGTGGCCTGGTTTTTTTTTAACACAAAACTGCGGCAAGTTATTTCCGCCAAGTATTACTTTAAATTGACTTTCTCACAACCACGCGTTACAGCATTTTGTTTCGCTGCAAACTTTTTGGGGTTTACTGAAATACTTGCAATCAAAATATACTACTCCGGTTCCTGTTTAAGAAGTATTAATTTATATGTAATATTTGTGAAAATTTATTAAGGTAACGCTCCACATTCACGTCGATACATGCGCTACAGTTTTGAGTATTTGTAAGTAGATACAAAAAGTACTTTATGTTAAATAAAAAAAGCCAAAAGCTCTTCTCGAGACGTCAAAAAATGTAGCTGCTATAAGACGAGGTGCAAGCATCCACATGCTTGATAAAAATGCTGGCTCGTCTATCTCTTAGTTGTTAATGACCACAATAAAATTCTTGTTTATTAGTCAGCTGGCTCGACATAGCCGTCTTAGAATGGCATCGGTATAGCTTAGATGTTTGTCTGTAGCCGACGTTAGCTTTATTAAAAATGAGAGAATTTAAATTATATATAATAGGCATAAACGATAAACGGTTAAAATTTTTCCAGCTATCACACGGTCGAGAAATATCTTCACGGAATGATAAAACATATTAATAGTAAACACTTTACCAATGGTTAACACCATATCGGCATTTGCCATGGCTGTGTGGACACGATTGTTTTTTAATTTCCTTACAATCTTAACCCAATGGAAATAAAAAAAGAATCAGTACAATCTAATACATCCAGTTCACAAGTCACAAAAACTGATAAAAAGTTAAGACACTTAGCGAGTCATGCTTCGAATTATCAATTCAAAAACAATATATGGCTAACATCGTAGGGGCTCTAATGGCAATGGATATAGAAATATTTAAAACGTCTAGAATATAAATTTTCATCTCCACGTAGACGTTATACACTCTTATATTGGATGAAACGTACAAACAGAGCGAACTCGATCTGCTTGCAAAATCGAATTTACACCAACAACTTTTTTAACGACGGCGACTATGTCGACAATCTCGTAAACAATTAAGCGATAGCAACACGTCGTCCGAAGCCATAAATATTTCTGTTCGGTCGTTTTTTCCTGATTATGGAGTCGAGTTAATTCGTGGAGCATTGTCATGTCTTGATCAGCTGCACTCTGAAGCAGCTGGACAGTATTGATAAGGAAAAATAAAAAAGTAAACTTGAATTCCTTTATACCTTACTACATAGACCGAGTTTTATAGTTCTGTTCATATTCTAACGATCTTTTTACGTTATCAAACCGAATAACTGACGTCGTGCAATTGGAGTTCCGATGCTAACCTAAATAATGGTATAAATTATTAAACATACAGGAGAAACTATGACGTTATCATGAACACTGTAAAGTACTTGAAAGGTCTGGAATTTAAAACGATATTAAAAAACCGTAAATTCATCTTGGTTAAGAATGTTAATAATAGATGTACACTCACAACAACAGTAATAAACGGTTTATTAATATTGAAGACCATAGTTGTATGTGTGTGTATTGTAAAAAAAAACTGTTTTTTTTTTATATTTACAAGCTTACACAAAAACTTTGTATGGAACGAGTCAAATTCGTTTGTAATTACTCCACTTCCGCCCGCTCAAAGGCACCGCGAGCGAAACCCGACTCGAATCAATAATTCAGTTTACCGACTTTGATAGCTGTTTCGATTAACTAAGGGAGCTTCACACTCCCCTTAGCTAAAACAAGGGTAGACGATATGAGTGAAAACAAAATCCAGACCGTAAAGTCTAGGTCCTAGTTAGAAAGAAGTAAACTTAATTAATGATTTTTAATGGAGCTTCACACTTTTCGGAGAAATTTTTGAAAGAGGGATGGAGGAGGAGAGAGGGAGTGGAAAGGAGAGGGGATGGATGAAGAGGAAGGGAGGGGGATGGCCACCGGCCACCTCACTCGCCGGACGAAACGCGGAATCAAAAACACTTTCACTTTACGCCGATTTTCTGTGAGGTCGTGGTACTTATCCGGTTCAAGCAACCCATTCAGCAGTGGGAGCAGCTGCGTGACTCTACCACCGTAAAGAGTACAGCACAGTGTTAAGACACTGTATTGTATGTTGAATTTATGTAGTTCTGAATACTGTCTGTAGTTTGTAGGAGTACACGAATTCAAAACTGCTTGGCTCGTCACTTAGAGATGTGAAATGGTATTTCTTTGTCTTTCAATTGCTCTGGGAACCCCACTTAAGCCGGAACGTAGTAACGCCTGCACTTTGCCAAAATTATTAAATTTAAAATGAATCAAAATGTGTTAACTAAAGAAATACGTTCACTTGTTATTTATTGGGGTTTGTAATAAAATTTCTGATAAAAACCTTGAAAACTTGAACTTGAGTGAGACAGGCTTAAATTGCACATATTTTTTATGGCATAGGCAAGCGAGCAAGCGGCTCTAATGGTAAGTGATCACTACTGCCCGTTCGGAACATCAAATATTATATCACATAAATTTCATACAAAGTAAAGCACAAAAACTTTAACTTAAAAAAAGTATAACAGAAATAACTAAGAAATAATAATGTTATTTTATTAACATTTCTACCTAAGATGAAAAATAAAGAAAAGAAAATGATTTGGTTACTAATAAAATAAAGCAGAATTTTAAACAAATTTGATTTTTAGTTGCTTTTTGATTGGTTATTTCTATCATACTTATAACATTGAGCTCATAAACATATGGAACGTTATACCGTTTTTAATTTTCTCAAAACTTTACGAATCCTTTAATGTCTAAATTTAATTCAAAGAGCACACTTCAACAAATTAAGCGAAGCGTACAGAATATCTTCTTTGTGATTTTTCGACTCGTGTTAAGTTCACGATATACGTGAGCTTAAGAAGTCTCGGAGATTGCAGGCAATGCAAAATGTCATCAGTTCCATTACTAGGTGTGATGTTTGTTAAGTAGCCTTCGAGCTGAGCGTTTAATAAAGTTTATCCTTGTCCCCAATATGTCGATCAATCCCGAGCGCTAACTTGATTACACTCCCGCAAAGGGACTGCCTGCATCAGATTGGTTTTCATTGCTTTGTAGCTTAGCTGAGTTTAAGTGCTTCGGGTTAATTTTTAAGCAACGGTAAGGCATAGTAGCTTCGTTAAGTAGTTTTCTTCGTGCTATATAATCTAAAAGTAGAAATAAAAACGATGTCTCTACCGTTTTAACGCACAGCGATCAGTGCTACAAATTTCATGTTACTACATATATTCTTTCAATTTTGAATAGACTTCACAACGAAATAAACGAAGCAGAACAGAGAACACTAAGAAGATTGCTAATTTTATAGAACTTTGCTAAATTTATGAACATTTGCCAATATTTTATATAAAAAAACCAACACTACGATTTAAAAAACATTTCTTTATAAAAAAAAATGCGGGAAAGCGATTCATTCTAAAGCCATGGGTTTCTTTATCTAATAATAGATGGCGCTACTGAAACTCGGCTGGCGCTTGCTCCGTTCGACTTATTGTAATAAGCTATTAATGAATGCTATAACGGTAATAATAAATTACAAATCTAGTTAAGCTTACACTCATTGTTTTGCTTGAACTACCGATCAATATATCCGACGACTATTATCAAATATGTGATTATTTAAGAGCATCTATAAATTTAAGCTCATCGCAAGCAAACTGAAGTTTATTGGTGGTATTTAATTAATAAATTTTGTATAGAGAAAGTGATAAAAACTATACCGTTCGTATAAAAAGCTTGCGCGCGTACCGCCGCGGGCATTTCCCCATTATTTAATATCACCTTGCTCCATGACCCCCTTTTGTCCATCAAATGTATGTAGGGTCGTTACCCGCAGATTTCCTCCGACTGTGTCCTTTTGTCGCGGAACATTTCCCACGATTCGGCGCAATTACAATAACTATTGGTTACAAATTCGAATACCTCATTATACTTAGTATTGGTTTAAGTTTCTAAAATCTGATGCTTCTATTTTACGACAATTATTTCGTCAACGAGCCTTATGGGTATTTAAAAGTTTAAGATTAAAAAGAAATATTTTTTTGTTTTTAATCTACAATAGTGATGTGCCCTCAGAGGGAACAACCGGAATTTATTAGTCTCAGTATTAACGGAAACACGCTGGCACTTGCTGGCGGTCACCTTCCTGTTTCCGACATATCGCTCGCGCTAAGGGTCGGGTGCGTTGTCGCATAACCGACATTGTTTGCGCGCCCCCGAGACAAAAATATTGCACAAATAACGCCAACATAACATCTGCTCTCATTTGTACGGGAGCATTGGCAATGTGACCGCTAAAAAAATATTAAATCTATTGTAGGTAACACGAGCAACCTTTCAAAATGTAAAAAATACAATAATAATATAATATAATATAATATCATTACCATAGTATAGGCAGAATATATATATATATATACCTGTACTATGGTAATCACACAACTGATATACATACTTATATACTTTTAAATATATACATGTATAGATAATTAACATCCAGACACAGAACAAACACCTATGCTCATCGCACAAATATTTTGTCCTGGGTGGGAATCGAACCCACGATTCGGTTTTGCAGTCGGGAGCACTAACCACTACACCACCAGGCCAGTCGAAGTCGTCCTTTACTATTCGAATCACTGTTCTTAGTGAGATTTTCACCAAGACGACATAGAAGGGGACACCGGGAGATAACACTAGTCTATTTTCGTCCCCTGCATCTCTCCGTTAGGGCCTTGGCAACTGACGTCTGACATATCGGCACTCAGCCACATTATCGTCACTAATAATTCGCCCATTTATTATTTCTTTTTTAGTTGCGCCACATTTAAAAAAAGCTCGGTGAGGATTGTGAGATCTCTCGAAGAACCTACATTTCGTTTCATCATTATTTATTCTGTTCTGTAAGATAAGTCCCACAAGATTGACTTAATTCCATTGCTGTTGAAGAATAAAAGATATTTTCCGACAAATATTTATGTAAAAATTGAATATTAAAAATAATATGGAATATGACAAATTATTTGTTTAAATTTGCTTTGTCGTAACTTTATATTAAATACATGCTACATCATCTACTTAATTGAATTATTACGCTTACTATATTTAACAGGCTTAGTTAGTTGTAATAATGTAATATTCAATAACAGTATTAATGAAATGCATTTAGCAAAGTATTACATGTTTAATGATACAATATAACAGCTGCACTGCGAGAAATTTCATCAAAAAATATATTAATCAAGGCAGGGCACAATGACGTCACGACTCCCATCACACCATACACACATCCCGTCATAAAGTAAATTAGCAAGGCGACTTCATATCGAATAAAAGTTTAAAAAATTCATAGTTTTAGTTTCTATTTAGAAGCTCCACACGCTGTCTTCATTAGATTGTACATTTACTAGGAATCTGAAGGACATAAATTTATGCGTTTACTAACATATATTTGGCCATTGTACAGTTATTAGATTTAAAACATTTTAAATAAAATGTTTAACTTCTAAAGTTTTATTTTAGAATAGATACTAGATAACTTCATGTTACGTAACTTATTCATATTCAATTTAAATTGCCATCGTTAACATCATTGTAAAAAAAATCGACGCGCATTAATCCATTCCACAAACTGATGTCCATTATAAAATTGTAATACTTTCCGTAGTGAAGCGAAACTTCCTTTGTAAGTCATCCGACATGTTGTTCAACAGATCAAGAACAGTACACGATATAACTACAACCGTTATAACACTGAAATGTAAATGTTTACAAGCGAAACCAACCTCTGTGTGGTAGAGGTAAGACACAATGTCAACAGGGAATTAGTGCCCCGAACGAGCAACTTGCGTCGCCCACAGTACTCACGTATGTTAACTTTCATCGAAAACTGAGCTTTATCTTTGTTATATAAGGTGCAAATTAATGTTTCCAGTGCGATATTGGCCCCCCTGCTAGAATGGCGCGCGACAAACTGGACCTGTATCGGTAGAGCGCGCTACTTACTGACGTTCTTAAACTTGTATTTTTTCCTTTTTTAGCAATCAGCTGTGGATCGGTGAAACTGCCAACCGGTTTTGATATTAACATAACCTTTTACAGAACATAGTGTTGGAGATTTCAAATAAAATAAAAGTGTAATACAACTTCGTTGGAGTACAATTAAAGTATTCTAATCCTAAATAAATCATTGCTTTTTTAATATTTGTTCTTAACACAGATCAAGTCATAATTGTCAGTGCAATATTTTATAAGAATACGTAAAGAGAATTTAATCTTATTTACGAATGGGCCTAATATTTTTGTATCTGTATTTTTATCGTAAACTATTGGTAAAATTAAGAGGTATTGGTCTATTCGTTTCCAGTAGAACAAGGAAAATTTCATAATTACTTTTTAATTTCTTATTGGGGCAGTTTTCTTTTGATACGTTTACGCATTTAACTCCCTTCGTATGTTTTAAATTCAATATTTTTACACTTGTCCTAAAGACATTACTAATTAGAAGTTAGAAAACAAAATAAGAATAATAATCTTAAATTTTCACTGTAAATATTAAAAGCAGTAGTGTTTTATCAAAATTCAATGCTTTTAATTTTTTATAGAGTTCATATTCGCAAATAATCGTTCCAACCTGGCACATCAGCACGACTCGTTTAAAAAAGTAATTACCACTAAGATAGGAAACAGAACGTTACGCTGTTTACCCACTTAAACTAATGATACGTCTACCGATGGGTATTACTCCAACGATTTCTTCATCAATATTTGCAATTGAGAATGTGAACTTACCGTCAGCGAAGAGGTTTTTTGTTTTTTTTTTTTATTATCTATGCATTATTTGACTACCATATCATCTCCTAGTAACGATTTTAAGCTTGCATTATATTTTACTCTTCACTAAGTGTAGTGAGTAGTGACTCATAGTGCCTTAGGCTCTTCAATCCAAGGTCTAAAGTGAAACTTTTATTCACGTTCAATGATAACATTTATGAAATACTTGTTAAATGCAAGCATGAACGGCAAACTTTTTGTGATCAAGGAGGCTTCCCTGAATCCTCTTTAGTAATTGAATAATATAGTTTTATGACTATGACATTTATGGTTTGAAAAGTAAAGTGTTTGATATTAGTAGTATGAACGAAACGAATTTGCTTATCCTATTTAATATACATTTCATTGATAACATAAAAAAAATAATATCCACGAAACTATAAAATATAACTCTTTTTCGCCAAATTTCATTGTCTTCCGCGAGCGTAATACGCTGTAAAAGGGGTCCAAAATTTTCTCTTCCCGTATTAATATATATAGATGACATTAATTCGTCTACTACTTAATTGTTCTATTCATTGACATTCATTTAATTATTAATGGTTTATTAAAACCAGTTTGTTATCGGAAAATATTTTTACATGTTGGTGCAGCACTGGCTGATGCGATATGTTCATTAAAAAAAAAACAGCACCAAGGCATTAGAAGTTAGCGCGCGAAAATTTATGACGCGACAATAAATACCGCAGCGTTTGCATCACGTTACGAGCCATTGGCGCGAATCGACAGACGTCACCACGATAGTCGGTGTTTAGTTTGCAAGCCTTCTTCGGTTTTATCGTCTAACAAACTATTGTCATTAGAATGACATATAGAATATATAACATTTTTATTAATTACTCGTATTACCTTAGTGATACATTCGAAATTACTTTCTCGAATTATAAAATAACAATTAGGGAGGTTATATCGTAAAGTACACTCGGACAAAGGTGAAGCGATATAATAGCGACCGGGGCGTCGGGCCACCTCGCGTTTTACAGTCGAGACCGGCGTAATGGCTTAATAAGTAGACAAATCACGTTTCCGTCGGAGCAGAACCCGTTCTGTGCGTTAACAATCAGCTGCGTCGCATTATGACAGGGCCTGCGAACTAACGGGCCGCGCCGTAAGTGAAATTGGTTCACGCCGGCCGGCAGGTAGTAACTTAGGCTTTTGACAGAACAAAAAAGTTCCTTTTTTCCATCTGGTCTGTACAATAAATTGCTTATAAAATAAGAAAATAGCTAATGCATTTACGCGATACAATTAAATGACACAATGAACTTATTATTTGTTATGCCATAAATAGCAGCTTTCAGCATTTCATTTAATTTAACGAATATAATTCCTATGTTACTGCTAAAGATAGCACAATACGAATAAAATATAAGTTATCAGCATAATGTAACTACTTCTAGTCGATAATACCTATTCATCCACAGAAAGTACTTTTACAAAACATTTTAAATTCCGCTGCGTTACATTATCAGAGACCTGCATTATGTCAACATGTACTCGATTTCTGTTCCCAAGTTACCCGTACCAAGAATGCCCTCCATTCCAACTAAACGTTTTATCGTCTACGTTGCTGTACATTGACACTATAGACTGAAATTTTATTCTAATCGTCGATTTAAAAGCCGCGATGGTTAGATAACATTGGGTATTAAGACACGGCTTCTTTACAACTGTGCATAACAAACTTTGTCTCGACTAGTGGAAGACATTTCTTTAATAGCGTGATGTAATTACTTGATATTCATAAGGTTAAATAGAACGTACGTTCGCACATTGTCGCATCAAGAATTTAACAGCTGATGAACTGACATATATTTTGTTAAATAATTTACAGGTTAGATTGCCAAGATGCGGCCCGCAAACTTTACAAATGCAGTCCGCAACTTCGACAATGTATAATATCTTTATGAAATATTAAAATAAAAAATTAATAGCGAAATAAATAGTACAATGATTTTGAACTTGCAACGGAAAAATTCACATTTATAATAATGTTTTGATATCCGTTTGACCCGGGAAAAATTCTTAGCAAAATCTTTAGAAAGCTCGCTCTTTAACAGACATTTCTGGCGGACATTAATCATGGTTTATAGACTTTATATATATATATAATCATTTAAAATAGACGCCCTAAAGCGGTGGTAGAGTCACGCAGCTGTACCCGCTGCTGAATGGGCCGGCTCGAACCGGATTAGTACCACGACCTCACAGAA
>DWHO01005573.1:0-10233 GCA_018247575.1 Eurytides lysithous rurik | reverse complement strand
CCTCACGAACTGAGATGTATAAATGACGATTCATAAGTGCTTGTAAAGGCCTATTTGAATAAAATATTTTGATTTGAATTTGATTTGACCCTCGATTGACTGATTTGAGCCTCGGCAATGTCCCCATCGCTCGAGCGGAATCTCGACCAGACTAAGGCTAGTTGGTAGTGAGATTGGGCTATCGTCAATCCATCCCTAAACGCGCCACACTTTGATGTATAGGAATTCTGTTACACTTCGAAAAGTGTAGCAGTGGTAGGAGTTTCTGCTAGATTAAAATGCGTGGAACTTATTTGATTGAGTTATATGTGTGATATTTAGATGATGAAGGCTGAACATATTTATCGGTATTTTAAAGGAGCATCTGTTGAGGTTGTTCTTAGCAGAACTTTCGAGCCAGTGGTAGTTTCCTCACGAACACAATGTAAAAATGACGATTCAAAACTGTTTGTAAGAACCTATTTGAATAAATATATTTTAGGTAATTAAAAAAATTGTAAAAGGAATTAACAGAGTCAATCCGTAGAAACTAAATTTACACTATTTAGTTTATGTGTTAATGCATGAATGTACTGCATAAAATACTTCAGTTTAATTACACATTATCCGTTTTTTTTTAAATATATTTATGTAATCTGATTATAATAGACTTATTGTGTTGACGCACAAATCGCGGACTCCGCTTGCACGGCGACGGCCTACTTGTGCGGTGTGAAGACAAACCTCGGCGCCATCGGTGTAACAGCGGCCGTTCCCAGAGGCCACTGCAGCGCTGCCACAGAAAGCTATCACCAATTGCATTCAATCGCCGCCTGGGCCCTGCAGGACGGCAGAGATGCCGGTAAAAAAAAAATACATATGATAAGTACAACGGCGATCCACCATAGGTTCATAGACAATCTAGCGAAAAGGACCAAGAAATTGCGCATTAAAAAAAGGGATATGTATCCCTTTTTTTAGATCAGGGTAAAAAGTTATTTTACAGATTTTGATTTTAAATTTACACTTTTGATTTTTTTTTACAGTATTTATAGGTGGGTGTTTTATTCAAAATAAACCGCGACATATCCGTTATTTGTGTTCGATTCGCGTAAACAAACGAAATGATTTCGTAAAGCTCACTCACCATTTTATGTTAAAATAGTTTTTACAGTGTGGTCCTGGGTAATGCGATATCAAATTAGTGATAAATAACCAACAAACTAGAATTTTTATTGTTAACATTTCTTCAACATCATCAACTTGCAAGTTTTTCTGGTCTAGTACAACCGGATTGAAAACTAAACTCATGAATGTATTTTGTCGTGTTACTACGAGACCCCTGACGATGCAGGTGTGGTGACCACGACGAGGGTGACCCACGCCTCTCCCGCCGGTGCGTACGCCAACACGGCGACAAGGGACTGGGAGAGCGACGCTGACACGCGCAAGGATTGCGGCGAAGGCGCCCAACCAGACATCGCCCAACAACTGGTTCACTCCTACCCTGGCAATCAATTCAAGGCAAGTACTAACAGTACTATTTCGATTACGTACATACTACGTTACGTACGTACAGTTTGGTTGCTTTTACTAACATTTTATTGTATAGCACGTCAAATAAAAATATTTTTTTTTACTTTAGCATTGCTCTAAGTGACAAGGCAATATTGGACCGTTATTCTAGAGCATTATGTTCTACAAAATGATCTTGTCTTTGTCTTGAATGATAAAATTCTATGATAAGATGAGTGGTAATATTCTTGTGCAGCGTCCATCTAGGGTGGTAACCCTACATGGTCAGTTATCCTACCGCCAAGCATTAAGGTATGAACAGTACTATGTTGCCCGCGTTATTACTTGGAATAGAGATATGAATTTTTCTTGATAATCATTTTCGTTCATTTTATAAAATCGACTTATTTCATTCGTTTTGTGTAACTGACTTTAGGTCAGTTACCAAAAAGTTGACAAAAAGTTATTTTCGATCGATGTTGTAAATTTTGACCAATCGCTTATTTATTATATCTTTTTATTCTGGATATTTTTCATAAAAGGTAATCTTGGGTGGCGGTAGGCGTGAATTCCTCCCAGAGACGGTAATTGACGAAGAAGGTTCACCAGGAAGGCGAAAAGACGGGAACAACTTAATTGAACAATGGCGACATGATAAGGAGCTTCGCAATGCAAGTTATCAATATGTATGGAACCGAGATCAACTCTTGGAAGCTGCCAAATCGCCTCCCGACTATTTGCTAGGTTTATTCGAAAGCAGTCACATGCAGGCGAACGAGAGCACGGAGCCGACGCTTGCGGAGCTAACGGAAGCCGCCATCAGGTCTTTGAGACGTAACGAGAAGGGATTTTTCCTTTTCGTAGAAGGTGGTCGAATCGACCACGCACACCACGAAAACTTGGTCCAGCTCGCGCTGGATGAAACCATAGAGTTGAATGCCGCGGTGGCCCGCGCCGCCGAGATGCTATCCGAGGACGACACGCTCAAAGTCACGACGGCGGATTACGCGCACGTGATGGCGTTCAACGGCTACACCCACCGTGGCGGTGACGTCCTCGGGCCTTCAGACGACATGGGTGCCGACGGGGTACCCTACATGACACTCTCGTATACGAACGGTCCCGGGTTTCGCCCGCATGTTTCACATGGTGTCCGCGAAGACGTAACACAGTTTGATTACCGTGAGTATCAACAATTTTTTAAAACAATAGATATACTAAAATTAAGCAAGGCTTTTCTTCTAGGACTTAAATTTAAACTTTTCCTCTCTCAAGTGAAGCGAATAGGTCCCATACTTTAAAAGTTAGCAACACAATTGCAATCTACGAGACATATCACATAACATTAGATAACCGATAAAACCAGAAAAACTCTAATACAGATGATGTGGAATTTTTGGCCCCGGCGAGCGTACCTTTGGCGTCTGAGACACGTGGGGGCGACGACGTGGCGGTGTTCGCGCGAGGACCCTACCATGAAATGTTCTCGGGACTGTACGAGCAGAGTCAAATACCGCACCTTATGGCGTACGCGGCCTGCATTGGCCCAGGAATGCACGCTTGCGACTGACATGTGGTCTTAACAAAGTCTTGCAGTATTTGTAATTTGACTACAATACAATTAAAAACGACCTACAAATAAAAGAGCAAATTGATGTAAAGAGCGAGAAAAAATATAAGTCAGTTCCTGTGTAAAGGGGGAATCCCCATACTCATTTTCAGCTACATATTCCCTTATTTTCAGCTATATAACACTTGCTGTATCGTTTTTGTGTTGCTCACTGGCAACCAATATACAATCATTGCGTTAACCCTGCAGTGTTCAAAGCCATCGGGAGTATTGAGAATTGGGTAGTAAATTGGATTTGAAGATTAGAGAGGCATATAAACCTTTGAATTATTATTGATCGTATATCTGATTAAGAGTATCGACCTAGTGCAAACACCCGTCGGGTGCGTGTCGCGTCACACTTGCGCTCACGTGATTGCCACGCGCCTCCATGTTCAAGAGTGTGGGGCGATAGGCTCAGATAAATTCTGATAAAGCTGTTCTGTACACGAGACTTAGAACGTTGACGTTAACAGAACAGTTTATTCAGATAACGTTGAACTGGCCAATAAAACAAAGTTGTACCGAGTAGATAAATTTATGAAAAAAATCTGGTTAGTCTGTTAACCGATAGACATACCAATGCATACTTTTCATATCTGGAGAATATTAATACACACACCGGTCACGCAACCTTTATTTATCGTAAAAATATATTCATCTATCACTCCTTCTCCACAGTTGCCAATGTCGTAAAGCAGCAATTTTAATTCTTTTATTTAATTCTATAAGCGATATGCATCACTTAAGTTCAACAAATTACAGAAAAACACGGTGTAATCAAAAGTCATAGTGTCTTTTTTCATCACGAGATCTTGACAAAGTAAGGGGATGTCGCCTAGGTATAAAAACTATTCGCTCGATTGTATGAGTAGTCGATTAGGTAGCGTAATCGGGCGTAATGTGTGTGAGGAGCTTCGCGGAGTGTTGACAGTGGCCTCGGCGGGTTGTTGGCACAACCGCTCGCTGCACGTTAATAAACGCGGGTCCGCCGCACCCGCTGCGCTCCGCTGTTTGATCAAACTCTAATTACACAAGCGATGCCGCTGCTTGAGCCGCCCGAATTCTCGTTTGTATTTCGCTCCTTTATCTTGGCTGGGAGCCACATGGGCTCGCGCGCTTATTATGTCGATTATTCTTGCTACACAAATATATGAAAGTACTTCGAAAGAGAAATAAATGAATCAAAGAGGCTATTTTTAACTATAGATTCAGAATTAAAAGCCATTATTTACCTTTAAATATATTGCTCCAGTCTTCAGAAATCTACTTATTTAATCAGTATTTTTGATTACGTAAGTAGTTTTTATGCTATTTGAGAGATTCCAAGGGACGTAAAGGAATATTATGTACACAGGTGGTATTGTGTTAGGTCAAGGTGGCTACTCAAAGGGTGAAGCCGGCAGGTCGGACTTAATGATCAGAAGAGTTTTAAGAAATGCCGCCATTATAATTGAAGAAAATAACATTATATATGCAAGATTGATTGTTGATCGAATCCTTAACTAAAAACACTAAACTTTGGTGTCGTCAAAATACCTTTTATCGTACACTATATCAGATTAAAACTTCGCGGTTAAAATGTATTATCGGTGAAGGACGTTACTTTATCTGGCTTATTAAATTAATATTGTTCTTTTATCTTTATTATATATGTAAGTAAAACAACGTCATATAAATATTACATAAATTATAACATTTTCAATTAAAAATAATATCGTTACTCGTTATTTAATGCCGAAGCGGTAAAATAAAAGAACTTATGTAAAACGTAATTGTTACGTTATGAGCCATGCAGCTGCTCCCGCTGCCGAATGTGTCGGCTCTAACCGGATAAGTACCATGACCTCACAGAAAATCGGCGTGAAGTGGAAGTGTTTTTTTACTTCCGCGTTTCGATGAGTAAGGTGGCCGATGGTCCACCCCCCTCCCTTTTCTCCCTCTTTCACTGTCCTCTACCTCCATCTTCTCTCTTCTTCCTGCTTAAAAAAAATCTCTCCCCCTCCTTATAGGCTGGCAACGCATTTGCAAGTTCTGAAACGTTGCAAAGGTAAATGGTAATCGCTTCAGATGAGCCGTTTGCTCGTTTGTCAGCCTACTCCATAAAAAAATGTAAGTTGTAATTTTCTCATCAGTAAACAATATATGACGACTGCGTAGCGTGAAGTCGAAGCGCCGTTTGACGCATGATTCCCACCCGTCCTTTGAGTGTCGATGTTGAATGGTTTACTTTTGCGGGAGGCAGCTGCTTGTCCCACGTTTGGGCGCCAAAGCAAATGTTGTTTTGGTCGCTAAATGTCAACCATTGCGCCGAATTGAGATTTTTGACCATCTCTCACCTCCGCTTTATACACAGATGCTGCGCCATGTCAATTAATTTCTAAGAAATATCTTTGAGAATATATTTTAAAATATACCAATCAATCCTCTTGTGAGTGTTTTCTTTATCTCCATTGTCAAAATTTTACAACAACGTTATAAATCTTTGCTAATCACGAAAGACCAAATCGTGTGCCATGTTTTTGTACATTACGGCCTGAAGTATAGGCAACTATCAGGGCCTCGTAGAATATTAAAGAAAAGTAACAGTATTGAAACAACTATTTTTTACTATTTTATTCAGTGAATTAACCTTTCATAAGTAGATAATAAAACTTAAACCTTGAAGACTTCATGTCGTCTCTATACGGCGAATCGGCGTTACGATTCGGCCTTAAAATTTTTTCTGATATCTCGGCATTTCGAAATTTACAGCATTGAATGTTTATTTCATATTGAGAGGCTTGCGAGACCTTTATAAATATATGCTTTAATAAACCTAACAATGAGATATAGATTCGTAAAGAATTTATTTTTAGTTTTTCATATAAAAGTTAGTATTTAAAAAAAAATACATTATGAACCTTGTTTTGGCATAGCAAACATATATAGGTACTAATTAAAAAACCTAAAAATAAAAAATAGTATTACATTCATTTCTTACACCTGACAAGAATTATAATATAAATTAAACCGTCCAAATAATTTCTTATCAAATTATAAATAAAATTATAAAAAGAAATTCGATACAGCTAATTTGTTTTTATTTCAGAAGACACGTTGTTGAGTCTTTGATCGAGTTTTTTTTTAACAACTGTGTTGTTGGCTGAAGGTAGCGGTCGTGCGTCGCACGTGAATGTCGTTGGCCGATTGGTGCGACGTATTGTGTCTCCGCGTCCAAATCAGAATCCCGAACCAACCGCACTGTTTTTATGTGTGTAACTGTCGAAAGCTTACAAAGTGGAGCATTGAAAAAAAAATCCAGGTGCTTTTGCAGGTGGCTGTTTGCAAAGAACTATTTAAACAATGATTGCTTTGAGTCCCCTCCAGATGGAGGCGCGTACGCGAAGATTCTCGTATCACACTAAGTGCTTCGTTAAACATTAATAAATAAGGTTGCGATTTTTAAATGTGAAATTTATTTTTAGTTGGAATATTTACTCCTTTTAATCTATCGTTATAAAGATAAACCATTGATCGAAATGCGATAAAATTCAGTTCACGCGTAGTTACAATAATCACGGACAGGAAATGATAACACGTGATCATTGTAAATTATGCGCTTATCTCAATAATACAAGGTTACGCCCACGAGCAGAGCCACGGAGATTTTGTTAGATGTTAATAATTGTTTAAATTTCTAATAAAATATAGAGCGAGTAAGTCGTGTAAGTCTTGATGCTATACGACACACTTGCCCTTAACTACACATTGCCATACGGCATCCTGAACTGCTGAAGTTTAAGGTTATTTGAGTTTGCGCTGCGATATTCAACCTAGTGACATAAGATGATCTATCTCTATTCCCCTTTAATTAGGTCGGTAACATTGCCATTCCACCACAACCTATGTTCTGTAGTACTTACACATTACTGCTTGGGACTCACTCACTTGGAGATTTCAAATGATTGGCAACGTAGTGGCAATACCCTATGTGGTCTCTGCAAGAGTTGTAAAACCTAATCGAGAAGCATTCCATATATGTGAACATATACCAAAGAATGTTATATCGATGGCAGAAATCACAGCAATGCGTTTCTTCACAAATGAAGGGCGAACAACTAAACACGCTTTCGTATCGATATTGATAAGTATTATGGTATCTTTGAGAGGTCATTACAAAATTATACGTTCGTTTTTAAAAACTTAACTGAAGAGCACAGTTAAACTAAAGCTTGCAAGTTAAAAGTTAACTGGTATGATATGTCCTTTTCTTATAATGGTTCTTACTGTAATTATGATGAGAAACAGGACTACATACAACAACTACTAAAAAATGACCTTGAAATAAGTCTGAGATAGTGAAGCGAATGAAAAACGCGTCCGAGAACGTGGTAGCCTCTTGCTCTAACGACGCCTCATTTCCCCTACCTCGCGACTTATCAACATTCACAAGTTCGATTGTATCAACAAACACTCGATGTCTTTGTAAAACACGACGCTTTGATAATTTCAGAGATACGTACTTTGATAAACACGTATGTAAAAATCTGTGTAGAATTATATTTTTTCCTCTTCGAAATATTGCCTTCTGGGAAAAGAAAAAAAGGTAAATGTCAATTACACTATTTATGAATTTTATTGCGTTTCATTTTAAATTTAAATTCTCGACTAGTTTCATGGTTACTATATAGACTGAGTATGTTAGACATCCAAACAAAGTCTGTCTGTCAAAGTTAATTTTAGTTTTTTCACTGATGGTATTCCTCGTTCTTGATTTAAATTTGTTAATTAAATCAAAGTTAGAATTGCTTTTTAACGTCTAATGATTCTATTACACCTGTTAGAAACAAATGTCTCAGTCCTGAGAAGAACAGGCGAAAGAAACTCAGCGGGACTTTATTTTCTTCTGTTTTTAAATTATGTTGACACAATTTATATTTAATAGGTTTAGCAGTAGTGGTAAAACCCAAAAATTTCCTCTATTAAATTTTGGATGTTTTTTAATTTTAATAGTCTCACGAATTGCACTGTGTAGGAATAGGTGTTTTTGAAGAGGATTTGAGGTTTGTCAAAGTTTATCCAGTGATTGGGGCGTTTTTTTTATCTTTAATTAGAAGGCAAACGACTGAGTAGCTCACCTGATGGTAAGAGAACACCGCCGCGCATGGACATTTGCAATATCGAGGAACAGTATTATGCTCCCTTCTATGTCGTATTGGTCCGGAAATACCGCTGGCGACATCCAAATCTACAGGATGGTAGTGAGTGGATTGCCAGCCATCCAGACGGTGTCGATGGTATGCGTTTTTGGTGACGAGATAGGCACATCACCTGTATATTGTTTAAATATTACAGTATCAGAAATAGCGGAAATTAAACACGCAAACCCTTAAATACAATACCCAAAACTTGAAGCAATAAGAACCTCCATGTCCATGCCGTCTTGGAGTTTTTTAGCAGAAGCTGATGTATATTTTTATAAATAAATAATTTGTAACTGATCAGTTCACTGAGTTTCAAAATTATTTTTGATGTTGTGCTCTTCGAAACTAAACCAAGACTTAAATAAATTTCATTTTCTCACATAGTAAATAAGTAATACTTAGGTAAGAACTGAATTGTCTTTTTAAGTCACTTGTAAAAGGTTTTTATGGAAGGCCGGATCAAGATGTAGGCAATCGTGTCCGTAGCGCCTGTAACAGAGAAGAACAGCGGATACTCGCTTCACTGGTTTCACCCGAACTCTGTGACGTGGGCGTGGTGCATGGGATTTGTTCTCATCAAGAATTTGCTTGGTATTTTGTAGCTAGGCACTTTTAAAGACAACGAATATTGAATATAAAACGCAATTTAAACATCAATAAATAGTTTCATCTTATTCATTCTTCGTGTATTCGTGTAATTAGAAGAAATCATTTAAGTACGAATTTTAGTATAAAATGATATAATACGTAACAATAACAATAACAAGTTATATGTGTGTGTGTGATTTGATACATTGTTGAGATGTCCCATTAAATTTGTCATGAAGTTCACTGTCGCCCATACGCTTTTCTTTCATAAAGGCAATATTAATTTATTCATATTAAAAAGAAAGTCTCTTTTAATTATATATGTATTTTAATAAAAGGTCCACTATGATGTGTGATATGCATTGTTGTCATGGAATTACTGCGATATCTGCAGATGTTCAGCGACAGTAATCCGATGGCCAGGTCCCAAGTCATTACACTAATGGAGACCTGGCAGGGCGCTCTGTCTGAATCTATAGAATATAGAACTTGCGTATATTTTTGTCGAGGATTTTAAACAGATTTTTATATTCTTATCCTTACCTATTTTATATATACGAATAAATGTAAAATGATGACCAAACGTCAAATGGAAAAACCAATAACAATAAGTAAGAAAGAGTACGAAACTTGTGTGAAAAACGTTACTATGATTAACAAACATAGATATAAAAATGGGATACCCATCATTATAGTTATGAGATAAAGGTAAGAATATGCATGTCTCAGGCATCGACGAGCTGTCAAATTGAATCGTGAACTGACAGGGCCTATGACTACTCCTCCAGGTGCGTGCAATACCAGATACGATGTTTCAACATTAATAACAGAACAGTTTTTAACGTTCTGTACCTGAAGTAAGTTAAATATTTCGGCTATAATGTGTTACGAATATTTTGTTTAAGTCTCAATCATCACGACTATTTCTGTTTGTTTCTAACTTATGACATAGAGACTTGAAATACTATTGTAATTTACTTTACGATGCATATCAAGTATGTATCCAATTAGAATCTATATCAATACCACGATATTTTTCACGGTTTGTACTCCCTTCAAACGTCATTGCGGTTATAATTGGGACGTCATGTGACATTGTTACAAAATCCTTTTCTTCAAACGCCAAACGGCGCGTCCCTCGTCACGGTCGCGGCGCTCCACCGGAGCGGGCGCCGTGGCCGATCTCATAGGTCATAAATTAGAGGAACTAATAGCGCTCGCATGATTTACGTCAGGGGCACAATGGCCTCCCCTCGTGTCTGTCACGTGCCGCATTAGGCACGCGACGGGGGGGGCGGGGGGGGGGGGGGGGGGGGGGGGGGGGGGGGGGGGGGGGGGGGGGGGGGGGGGGGGGGG
>DWHO01005572.1:0-10233 GCA_018247575.1 Eurytides lysithous rurik | reverse complement strand
TATACGAGCCTGGTGGTCGGGCGGGGAGTGAGAGCGGGACGCGGGGGGGAGTGGGAGGGGCCACCGGCCACTTCACTCACCAGACGAAACGCGGAAGTAAAAACACATCCACTTTACGCCCATCTTCTGAATGGTCGTGGTACTTATCCGGTTTGAGCCGGCCCATTCAGCAGCGGGTGCAGCTGCGTGGCTCAACAGCGTAAAATCTTCGAAATCCGGCACTGCGTTGAAGATTTGCCGAGTCACATAGCACAAACCTCAGTGATCATAAGACCACTAATACTTCACATATTTATTTTACAACACACGAGGAAGCGGTTCATTCGCCAGTAAATGATCACCACGCACGGTCCATTACCTCACTGTTTAGCCAGTTACCTCAGTAAGGTAGATCGGGCTACTTGGCCAATTATTGCCAAAGAGTTTTTTCTAACAGCACAAACGTTACACGTAACTGATTACATTAAATTTTATATACATATTGATAATCAAACTCAATATTATAAAATTTAATTATTGTTGGTAAAAACGAGCAGCTGGCCCTCTTTGTCGCTATGACTATTCATAACAGGTTTACGACACCCACACAGGATCGAACGTGCTTAGATAGAATTCGAAGCATACCGTCACTATGCTAATATGCTATCGGTGCGTTGCTATGTCCCTGAACAATCCATTGTTTAAATAACGCTAACACACAAAGACTACATCAAAAACATTGCATCATGTATACTGTATATACAAACTATAACTTATGGAATTTAACGAATAATAATTCTAGATTTTTATAGAGTAAAGGGCAAGCGTGCAAGTGGCTCGCCCGATGGAAAGTAATCGCATACACATGAAACTTACAAATACGTCGCGCCCCTTTAAGGTGATGAATAGGGAGGGGGGTGGGGGGCTGGACCACCGGCCACCTGACGAATGAAACTTGGAACAACCACTTCCATTTTACGCCGATTTTCTGAGAGGTCGTGATACTTACCCAGTTTGAGCTGGGGCTGCAAGAGCTTCTGCGTAGATTTACCACCGTTAAGATCATAATCATTACTTTTAAACTCAGCCACAAGTCTAATAGACTCACCATAAAGCGCCGTCCATGCCTGATTGATAACGTCTAGACAAACAGTACCGGACACTTCGTCTATGTTTGGGTGGTACACTTTGTTCATGAAACCAATCGACGGCGACTTGAACGGATAATGGTCGGGTAGATGTACACGGACGCGCCACACTCCACCCTCGTACGGAGCTGGAATCACAGCGGATCGAACAAATATCATCCGGCTCGAAGGACCGAGCAATTTTTTCCTCTATGGAGTAAAGTTTTTTTTTATATTCGTACTTACTGTAATAATTAATGTCATTAAATACTTAATGACGGCTAATAAGTATGGAAGAAAAATATGTGTTGTGCCGACCCCACCTAGTGGGATAAGGGCAGGAGAAAGAAGAAGACTTACTGCCGATGAACTGTTGTACAGTTTGGCAGATAGTTATGTAGGATATTTTCTGTGATTAAGTAAGGTTAAATAAATTAATAAAAAAAGATATGATGAGCAGTCACCACTGTCCACATTTGCAACATCGAAAGACTTGCAAATGCGTGGCCAGCCTTTAAGGTGAGGATTTTTGAGAGGGGTGAGGAAGCCACCCCGGTCCACCGGCTTCCTCGCTCACCGAACGAAATGCGGCCGCACATACTCCTCCTCACCGATATTCTGCGAGGTCGTGGTACTTACCCGGCCCATTTAGCGGTAGAGTGAGCAACCGCGTGGCTACCACCTAAAGCCTACATGACTGCATTATTCATATGATATGATGATTGAATAATCGTCTAAAATAATATCAATAAAGACAAAGCAATCTATTGAAGGAATCAAAGAAAACAAAATTTGGGCAGCATATATATGTACATTATTCCATAAAACAGAAAGTTGAGAAATGCAATTTAATAATTTTTGATAAATACATAGATAGCTTTTATCTAACGGTTTATGACACGAATAGAAAGATTAGCCAAAATTTAAAGTCATTTAAGGTTAATCTATTTTTTCACTCATATATAACCATGACAATGAAAGACTCACTTCCCGGAGGTCCAAAGAATTTCACGCAGAACTCGTTGAGGCCGCCCAGGATTGTCACTTCATGTTTGCTCTCGATGCTAATTAGCTTGGGTCAAGGAAATCATCGAAACATTTTACCCCTACCTTAAATTACAATATTTTTATCTATGAATTAGGCTGACAAACGAGCAAGAAGTTCACCTGATGGTAGGTAAGTGATCACCACCGCTCATAGACATTTGCAGCATTGCAAAAACCGCAAATGCGTTGCCAGCTTTTGAGAGGGAGAAGTTTTGAAAGAAGGAGGAGAGAGAGATAATATATTTATTTATAACATATTAAATTAAGGGCATATTTTTATATCTGTGAGGTCTAAATAAGATACAACATTTAAACTTGACTTTACAACTTGTTTTCCTGATATCTATCAGGTCGAGTTGTATATCCATCCTAACAGACTAAGACATAAAAAAAGAAAAATATGCAGCTAATGGATCCTATATAAATTGCCACCGTGGACAAAACTTAGGTTACCTTTAACTTTACTATAAATTTAATTATATAAAAAAAAATATGCCATTATATTTAAAAAAAAAATATTTAAGTGTAACTAAGTAATTATAATGGGTTATAAACAAAATTATTTTAGCCCTACAAATGATTTCAACCTCTAATTTGGCATTATAATAACTTTTACACATGCTTATATAGGGTTAGAGCTTAGAGTGAACTCTGTGTGGGTAATTGTGGGTTTACATTTTTTACATTTTCATCTACATGTCATTTCGAGGGATATTTTCACTGAGATATGTTTTCTAGATAAACATATCTTAGTGAAAATATCTCATATCCCTTAAACCTATATATTGCCCTTACATCATTATGTTAAATACTAATGTTGATGATCCTAATTAAACCTAAACTTAAAAAGTTAATACTTGTTTTTCTTTTAATATTTTATTCTTTTTTATTTTATATTATTTATTTAATATTTATTCCTTTCTATATAAATGTGTTGTTCAAAATCCTTAATGGACACATTAAATGACTTGACGACTGACACAAAGACTTCCACTTGCTGCCGATTTTGTGTGCGGTCGTGGTACTTACACCGTTGGGGCGGGCCCATTCAGCAGCTGGGAGCTAATGCGTGGTTCGACCACAGTTAATATAACAACTGACTTAAAATATTATTATTATCAACCCATTCTAACCTACAGGGCAATTCCAACGCTATAGTAGTCCAACGCATCCAATTCGTTCTGCCATCTAAGCCTAGGTATGCCACAGTGCCTAAAATAACTTAACACATGCATATTTCAAATAGTTAGAAAACTTCTTTCCTATGCATCCTATGAGTTTTAATCATTTCATGTCACAGCAAAAATCCTGTCATTTACCTATTATGTACAAATAACGCCTCGGAAATGGACATTGTCCTATGTTAATAATAATTAAGATAAACTTATTAAAAACACGTCATATTGTGTGGCATTAATAAAATGAGAAAGCTTCCTGAACAAGAAATGAAGCATTAAAATCATTAGATAACACATAAGTAGGTCAACAAATAGTCATAGAACTCATTTCCCTGGCATATTCCCACACCTCGCCAACATGAGACCACTGATAGTGTAATCTTATCAATACAACACTATCTTATCAATCACTCCAGTCATAACATACAGAATAACTGGTCAATGGATGGATGATATTAAAAAATTTCCAGAAATAAAATCCGTAATTGAAATTAATACTATAATAGTAGAATACCACTTCCGGATATTCAACAATAAGTAGAAATACAATTTACTATTGTTTGTTAAGGAAAATGATAAACCTAATAATGAGTTTTATTGGCTGTCATATGTCAACATAGATAGGTTTCACATAAAAAATTCAAGCTTTTAACACTATTTCTATCAGTTTTGTGTATATATGCATACTTGCATAATACGTTTATATATTTAGATTTGCGATGTGATGTGAAGGAAAATAACGCTAAATAATTTTACTTTTAATTCATTTAAAAAAAAATTATTAAGTTTAGAACATAATTTAAAGCCAAAATTTCAAAAGTGTCTTTCGCAACTTTCGGTAGAAATAGTGTTAAACCACAATGTGGTAACAATGGATCAATGGTAGGACTACTCCACTGAGTCCCTCTAGGGTGGGACCACTGCATTGTCAGGCATTCTGCCATCTAGTCGTAATGTTGTCAGCGTAATTACTGCACATAAATATATAACATCTTGAATCTCTGGGTGACGAAGCCAAACAGAGTTAAGGCATTGTGTTGTTACAAGCAGATATGCCACTTACCATCAAGCGTATAAATAACTTTTCTCATTGCTTTATCTCCTAAAGCCTCCGCCCCAGGTTGACTGGGAGAGAATACCCAATAGCATTAAGTCCACCTTTTGTAATTCTTATATATAAGGTATTGCAATAAAGTATAAGTAAATAAATGTATATGTGATGTGCATGAAACATCTTATTCCATTTATATATTCATGGCAACAACATTCAACACAGGAGTGTTTCTAGACACATTGCGTGAAACTCGCAAAATATCTCTAAGAAACATGTTTGACATATAATTTGTGCCAAAAATTGCACATGACAATGCAAATGTTTCTCTGTATACTGTAACAAAACAGAGACTAAGCTTGTTTTTATGCTAACATATGTAAATTCTAACCCACAGTTATATACAAAAAAGTTAAAAATGAATAAATCTATAAACAATATGTGTAATATTGTTCTTTAACAATATTTGCAATTAATACTTGAAGTCATTGGGAACTTTCAGTGTAATAACAGGCACCTCTAGGGCCTTACCACATCCCATTTTGTATTTATTTAAGAGAATATATCAGGTCAATAGTGATAAATTTACCTTAAAATGTATAAGATCATGGTAAAATAAAATGTCATGGGATGCCATGGGACATCTCACACATTGCCATCTGACTAGGCAGAGCCTGTACTATAGTAAACATACAACTGATATACATACTTATATACCTTTAAATATATACTTGGATTGATAATTAACACCCAGACACACAAATATTTTGTCCTGGGTGGGAATTGAAGCCGCAACCTTTGGTTTTACAGTCAGGAGCACTAACCACTACAACCACGGGCCAGTCAAATGAAGCTGAAAATGTGTTAAGTATGAAAAATCTGTATGAGTGATCAAGTTTGTTGCTGAATACAATTTTTATAAGATCTATCAGTGAAATTGATAGTGCCAACAACAGATCCCCTTTTTATAAACAAGTGATTATTTTGTTTATAAAAAGCAAGCATTTACATTTGTACTATAGTCAATTAAAATAATGAAGATGATTTATAATGAGAAAATTACTATAAATATTTCGAATGACATTTAACATTAGAAATTTAGATAAGAGCTCTCCTTGGTTTGGGATACAAATCAAATTAGTAAAGTGATTATAGTTTCTGTTTAAACAATATATTATTTTATAGAGGTACAAGGCAATTAAACAATTTTTGTATTTGTCCAATAATTAATTAATGTACAGTCCATAAATTACCAAAGTAGTGTGTAACAGAGGATATGACCTTATAATACCAGATAATAGAGTAATTTCTTTGAAATTATTTGGTTACAGTTTAGATACAGCTATGCTTGTTGCTTGTTTAAGAAAACATGGTAAAATTCTAAATTCGTTAACAAAAAAGGTAATGGTTTGTTTATGCCCTTTTTAACTTAATGAAAAATATAGATTCTAATGCAATAGAAAGATGCGACTTAAATTATTAAATTGATTAAAAGTAATAAATAAATAAAAATGCAATAGCATAAATATAAAGATAACTATTAACAATTGATGAATAACTGTATAATTTAATTAACCAATAAAATATTAAGGTTTTAATTAGGATGAACATTTATTCATTCATCCTAATATACATTTTGATATTTTCTATTTTATTTATTTATTTTTATAAGGCATAGTATACAGATATCAGACTACACATTTAATTTAAAATCCTTTACACAGTATCACTATAAATCTGATATCCTATTAAAACTATGCATGTCTTCACAATAAATGGAAAGTTAAGAGAACTATACACAAATTATACATTAAAAAGGATATTATAATATTTTTATGTGATTATGTGGAAAACAATTTACTAGTCTGTTTAAAATTAAAATATGACTTTGGAGAGTTAAGTCAATTTCATACATAAATATTATGTTAAAGTTAAGAATACTAAATAATTCCCAAAAGGAATAGCAACTTTTCTTATATTTAATATAATAAATATAACTAGGCATCTACTATTGCTTATTTATATTTAGTGGAATGCATTGGAAGCAAGCCAAATTCACATTTCCATAAGCTATAAACTTAAATTAAATGATAAAAGACATTTATATAAATTTACATTAATAGAAGTAGATATGATAAGTGGTTCATTGTTTTCTTTGTTAACAGAGATACAAGCTTACTTATTGCTCATGATATCATACTAAATGATCATTAAGCTGTTTAAGATTCTATGTAAAATGCAATCACAACTAATAAAAATCGTTATTCGTGCATGTTAGACCTTACAAAGTAGAAAAAATACGCAATTGAGACCGTGGCCTACATTAAGATTACGAAATAATACAATCTAGAGACGCGGAAGAATGAACAGCTAGCCAGTATGCTCTCGTGCGTAATTACTATGTGATATATATAGATACGTAGTACTACAGCGCTTCACAAAGAATGCTCGCATCGTATGTGTATTTATTAAAGCCACCCCTCAGCCATGAATTATGTTAAAACGTATTCTCCAAAAATCATAATGTATATGAATACGGTCCTACAATCGCGTAAAAACGATTCCAATCGATTTTATATAGTGTCGTGACAATCAGCTGATGGCTCTTCAAGCTACCTACTTATTTACATGGTGGCCCTCAATGCAATAGGTGCTTTGTATTGAAGATAACAAAGGATACAGTTTGATGACATCTGTGTCCATACGACGTTTTCCAGCGCTCGGTGACGACATCTTCGTGATCTATTTCGAATAAATCACTATATCGAACACGAACACTAGCACAAAGTCACACTCGTCGCAGCGAGACAAATATTTCGTCCACCAGCAGTAGTCAGAAAAATAACATTGTAGAAAAACAATGGACACGATCCATAGACTAAAATTTCGAAGATGATGTGTAATGAGAATGATGTTGCCAACTGTAAAAAATAATCCTTTTTTCGCTATAACTTTTTAGTAAATAGTACTTGAAATATAATTTTGTTATTTGTATAACAAATTTTAATATTAATAAAGAAGAAGAATATTTGTGAAGAGATATGATAATCAGCATTGTTTTAAGTACCATGGACAATAGGCATTAAGGAAGATTATGCGTCAAAAATAAAAAAATCTGCACTCTGCACTTTGTCTACGCCCCGTCGTTCGAAATTATGCGTGTGTGACTCCGTGGAACATTATTTATAATTCAATCTAATTATAGAGCAAATTTAATTTACCTTATCCGAAAGTTAGTCGGTGAAAAACGCGCATGAGCAGAGACGCTTGAACAGGGCGCTAACGTCGCGAAAACATGTGTTTTGATGTGAACATTGTATGGTGACCACTGATGACACTAGCAGAGGATATATGTCAACAATTTGTAATTATCTCATAAAGGGGCTGCGAGACTTGTGTTTGTCATTGTGAAAAGGATTCGAGCAAAAGTTAAAAGGTGAAATTCACTTGTGAGAACGGCACAGGGGCCGTTGAATTTGGTGCATCGAGCTCACTTCCGGCAGTGATGTGGGGACGGTAGAATTATAATTGCGCTGTATTGTGACCGGCTTCGTGATGGCAAACCCTGGGATTGGGGTCTCGTTTGACCCAAATGATATGTCCAGGTGATTGACTTAACTACTTTTTGTCAAGTGTTAACATTTCATTGTAAAATTAATCGCTATTTGAATGCAAACATTACTGTGGTCCATATTAAATTTAGAAGAACGTAATTTTGAGTTTAATAACTTTTATACCATCATTTTTATAGATCTAGTCTTATCAAGAAATTTGTGATAAGCATCATAATTTGATAAGTAATTTCTCCAATAATTGATTAAAGACATGAAAACAATAATTGTAGAACATTAGAAAATAAACAGTTCATTTACATTAGAAAATACAAATTGCTAAAATAATCATACTATTTGTCACTTTTATAAGCCATATTACCCAAATATACACAATGTTAATAAGCATTTGTTATTAGTTATTTCTGATTTTTATAAAAACTTAATTCATCTTCTATGCAATGTGGTTAATTTTGTAAAAGACTAAAGATGTAATAAATGGCATGGACCTTGAATTAGTAATAATATATAGTTTATATGTATTTACCCAACTGCAAAATGATATTCTTAAAACTACACACAATTTTATGTTTCCTCATAACTTAAATGGATAAACAAATTTTTGAATTTAGTTGTGTGAGTTTGAATGTTTAATTAAGCATATTAGTGTTTTTAATTCTTTAACAAAGTAACAACTTTTTTAGGAAAGTGCTTAAAACCTTCACCTAGAAATTAGATAATTTATACATTGTCTATTAAAGTATTTATTTCAAGTAACTATCTCCAATTACTCCCTAAACTATGGTGATGATGTTAACATACTTATAAATAATATATTACAAAGTAATAGTTATAGTGCTTTAGATATTTAAAGTAACTTAAGTTTTAGATATTTGCTCTCTGTGAGACTTCAATTTTTTTGCAAATATAGCCTCCGCTTCTCTTTTCAGGGCCAATGTATAATTGTATCCATATCAAAACAATGATGTCAACTATTTGAAAACATTCATCTGCTTGAGCATAATAAAGCATTTCCAAAGCTATTATCCGCATGATATTTATCACATACATTAAATTTATATTATTATTTCGCACCCGCATAACATGTTAAGAACAATATGTTATTGAACATTAAGCAATGAATGATGTCTTCTAAATACATTGCATGTTTTAATGATGCTTAGCCTGCAATTAGTTAATGTATGTAAACTAACTTGAAATTGGATGTCATATAACTAAACCGCCAAATTGCTGATTTTTATTTTTTTTGCTTTTAAATTCTCATTCAAAGTTACTCAAACTTGTGCCTGAACTCTAGTGGAAGATTCATAAATACTTCACACACTAAATGTATTCAGAACTAAAGCACCATCTGTTAACAGCCTTTTATGTTAGTATGTGAGACACAATGAGTCATAATGCAACTGTAATAAGCAGAAACATTGTACTTGTTTTACTAGTAATTTTTGAGTGACATATTTTAATTGGCAAGCGTTATGTTACATAATTAAATCTTAGGTAGGAACAATATGAAATTCATTTAAGATGATTGTTGCAAGAGTATTCCTTGTATGGCCCTGTGTCCTAAATCAGACAACTTGTCAGACAGCTTGTCAGCAATAATTTACGTAAATGTAACCCAATTGCTGTCAAGGACGATTATACTCTAAGTAGCTTTATATATTATGGGCTTGGCACTGAATGGGATAAGTAAATGCAATTCTACTGGTGTCGTAAATATTGAAGGACAGTTGTAGCAACTAAGTGTACCACTTTGCTTATGATCAACATCAATATAGATGATAATGGAATGTGGGCCTATTAAGACAACTTTTCTAGACTGGTCTGTTTAAGGTCTCTTCTCTTCAACTCTACCTAAGCCCATCTTTAGTTCTAGTCTTTTTTGTCTCCTGTTTTAGTCTTGTTGTTCAATGCATTAAAGTTTTCCTTGTCTTCTGTGGCCGTCAATCAAAAGTATAATATTTTAAAGTAAAAAACATAATCATAATAGGCTTAGGATTTAAAAAGAACAGAAAATTGTAGCCGTTTACAGATTTACACAGGCATTCCATTTACACTTGTTTATGCTGTATGTATTATTTTCTTGGTCCTGTAATCATAGCTACACATATTTTATCTTATACTGTACATTTTTTTCAAATTCACTTCTGAATAATATATTGCATATCATATGTGTATATGATATACACATCTCTCTCTCTTTCTCTCCTGGGCATTTATTATTCCCATCTTGTGGTGGGGTCTGCCTTCTTTATTTTCTTCTTCCACTTCGCTCTATC
>DWHO01005571.1:0-10233 GCA_018247575.1 Eurytides lysithous rurik | reverse complement strand
AGTGAGAGAGGAAGAAGGGGGAGGGGATGGGCCACCGGCCACCTCACTCACCGGACGAAACGCGGAAGTAAAAACACTTCCACTCTACGCCGATTTTCTGTGAGGTCGTGGTACTTACCCGGTTCGAGCCGGCCCATTCGGCAGCGGGAGCAGCTGCGTGGCTCTACCACCGGAACATTAAAGACGTTAAAGGCAACCACTGACGTGTGGGACGGGAGGCAAGAATTTATGACACTACTTCTTCGCAAATAAGCAAGCACATTACGCGAAACTTAAGTTTTACTAGAAGTCACTCTACCGCTAATATTTTTATTTACTTTATTTATTTATTATTGAGGCATACTAACTAAGGACATAAATCACCATTACAACTACACGTTACAAAAATATTTCTGCTTATGTACTTAAATTACAGGACTGCACAACATTATTCAAAATTTAAATTCAGACGCAATTGGCCATTGACGTGTTATAAAATAAAAATTCTACTACATATAATGTCAAATATAAATGAATAAAATTAAACAATATTATATATGTCAATACAATATTCAATAAATTTATGTTTCGTAAACTACCGAATAAAGTTTTCTCTTTAAACTGGCCTAATGAATCTGCAAAGATGTCTATATCAATTTATTGGGAAATAGTATATTTATAGTTATACATTTACTACAGCAATATTATAAACAAATTACTTCTTTTGAGTCCTCGAAGATCCAAATACTTAAAATAGGTATCGAGAACTCAACGTCGATCGTTTTACGTAACAGAATGTGCAAGACGAACAAAATGTGTCTCTTCTAAAAGCCCATATTGGAATTGGCCGCACGCCAAATGTGGAGAGGCCCGAGGTCAGCCCCCGAGCCTACCAGATTTTATTTGTGGCGTTTCTAGTGCCCATTTAACTAGCGGACCAGCTACAACCATCACTATTTAGCGCATTTGTTTTTTCGTTGCCATGGTGACGCAAAATGGCCCCCGCCTCCATGACAGTACAAAATACGCGTGATAGGAAATAATAGTTTTATTTTTAAATATTAATTTCCTTTTTAAAATAATATTACAATGTGTTTCATTACGAGTCGAACTTAACATCAAAATAAAGATATAGCTGAATCACTTTCACAATAGATCTGTATAAAATAATTTCTAGTCGCAGTGGAACTTCTTATCTGTAGTCCTTTTTGGAGCAATTAACACAAAAGCTATTTAATGTTTTTTTTTTATTTCAAATATACTTGTTATTTAATCAACAAATAAAGAAGTAACTCGCAGAGGTAAAAGATCCTCTTGTTATGTCAGCTAGTCTATATAAGCAGAATTCAAATAAAAAATAGTAGCTAACTGGCAACGGCGTCTGGCGTGGAGCCAAAAGGCTTTTAGCGAAAACTGATAAAAAAATCGACACCCTTTCCGCCTTTCTCATCAAATATACTCTAGCGGCCACATACCAACAACGCAATCGGCAATTATAACTTAAATAAACATTAAACAAGTTTCAATATTTAAAACGTTAAAAAATCATTAACAAAAATTCGTTCATTTCACAGGCTCATCACCGCACCTATTTTATACTAGTCTAACGCTAATTTTCCGAAAATTTGGACGAATTCCACACCACCGCTTTAAAAACACGTTTCTAGGGACAGCCTTATTAGTGCAGGCAGCTATAAGTATATGTTCGCGCAGAACATATACTTTAACACGAAAATTGAGGACTAATTACAAATTTTGCGAGCACTCCTCATAAAAGAAATTTACCTGTACTTTTAATTAAAGTAGTTAAGTAATGAATTTCATTTGATTTTACAAATATAAGTAATAATATAATAGACGAGAAGCAGATCTCAATAACACACATAATGTGATCAAATTCGTCTTATTACACTAACGTATTAACATTAGTATCACTATTCGCCAATAAAGTAGAGAATATTAGGAGGAAGGAAGGGAAGGGAAAAAAGGTTATGAATACGCAAACTTCAATTAATATTACGATTGGTAAAGAATTGCAAAAGACATACCGTTTTCTACATCTAGATGGGTATGATTCGTAACAAGAATTGTGCTATGAAAAAAAAAATTGTCAAATTTTTAGTGTCAACAGCTATTACTTATAAACGTAGTTCTTGATTGGTTTCACCCACATCAACATTTGCGCACAGAATCTGTTAACCTGAATAGAAAAACTCTATCCAATTTCGTTTTTGCTATAGAATCATCAGTGTATTTTTGTGTTGTATATTTTTTTATATTCTTAGATCAGCGTAAACAACGTCTCTCATTCCAAGATTAAATAGATAAAATGATGGCCACTTATCGTAGAATAAATAAAAATGTTACGTAAGAACGAATATTATTAAAAAAATACGTGAAAATTGAAATCAAATATTACAATCACCATTATGAAATGGCAAAATGTAGAAGTTTAAAATCTTGCACGGTTTCATTTAACTTTGAACGATAATTGATATCTTGAAGTTTTTTAGAAACAACGCTATTTTTTTATTATTTAGCCAATTATTTGCTTTGCGATGATATCGTTGATGCTGTTAAAATATTTTTATGACTACATTAAACGGCAAATTTTAATTCTAGTATTTGTTCAATTTTAATGAATTCGATTCAACGTTGCCTAATTTTTAGCAATCAAAGGTCAAACATATTTAAACGTTTTTTGCATTAAGCGTTCAAAAAATTAGTAAAAAATTAAACTATTTTTCTATATAAAATCACTTGCTTTTTTTTAATATGTATGTAATGTTATATCTATCATCTATTATCTTTTGTTAATATGCCGGTCAAATCTCAAATAATGTATATTATACTGTTTAAGTACGGTATTTATGATAAATATTTCGCGTAGTTTGTGAAAAGCTAACGAAAATAACATCCTTTTCTTCAGTTAAAAATATTAGTCGTGGTATCTAATTGATTTATCGTATTCCGCTTTCAGTGGACGGCGGATTCTCTCGCAAGGCTTGCTGGTGGGATTTCGCACGCCACTTGGACAGATTAGATGCAGTACTTTTTACTCGTCTCAATAATTGCTCTATATCAGGAATGGCATCCGTCCTGCGCAGGAAAGCGTCTGCCAACGTTTATCCACAAATTGGACATTTCTTCTGCAATTTAGAAGTAAGTAAATTTAAGTGTCTGATAATAAAAACATACTTTTTTTTTATTATATTAAAATTAATTTATTACATTTTAACAATTTATCTATATAACTCTGTACCGCTAAACGGAACGTAATTTAGTGTTTGATTTTGGCGCTACTTGTTAAGTTTTGAAAGGACTTAATATTTGTTTTATAATTGGAAAATTGTGTTAATTAAACATGTAATTCCGGATTGGACTGGGGTTAAGGAAGTTAGTTAGGTATTAAAATAAATACTCATCCTGCTCATAATATATTATTGAAAAATCCTAAATCGTTTTAAATTTTCCAAATTCAAATTGTAATAAAATATATGATAAATTTATGTTTTATACTTAAAAATGTAATAAATGTACCTTTAACGATAAGTAAATGATTAAAGTTTATAAAAAAGTAAGACATAAAAGCATGTTATAATTTCAAGATTTTATATTAAAAATTGTATGTAAAATTTACGTCAAATCTGTTCTAAATATAATTTCTCAATTCTGTAAACTCTTTCAGATAAAGAAATGGCATTAAATTAATAATTTTTATAACAACGGACCATTTTTTGTTTATAGTATTAGCAGAATAGTATTAACAAAATAGATTTCAAACAATTCTTTGTTAGTTTCTGTAAAATATAAAGAGCTTTCTGCCAAAGCGCAAACTTTTAATCAAATCAAAAGTATTATTTATAATGACAAAAGAGTATCTCATAATAACTTAATATTAATTTATTTATTCATAAATTATTTCTATTATAGTGGGTCTAGTAAATCCCTGCATATAGTAGTTGCACCTTATTTTGTTTGCATCAAATGTATGCACCCCATGTTAGGTTCAAGTGCATTATGCAGCATCCACGCAAACATGAATGATATTTTAACTTTGCACAGACTTAATAGTTAAGGAGACCACCGAAAAGCAATCTGCATCGTCTAAGAAATATATGTTTCTTACTTGTCTTTTAATATGTATTTAAGGCTGATTTGAGGGCCATATAATTTGTGTAAAGAAAAGGCTATTGACCAGGTGTGAGAGATATACACAAATGTATATATTGCTATTTACCTTAAATTACAGGAGCGACGCGCATTAGCCAGCCCTGATGGTGATAAGGATACAGATCCCCTGCTAGTTTCTTTGCTCCAAGAAGGTTCTGACATGGTAGCAGATTTGCACCATATCAATCTAAAGCCACAACATTGCTATCGCAGCCCTGAACCTATAAATCTGTACCATAAAGTTGGCCATGGTTAGTGATCTTTGCTATCATTTATTTTTATTTGTTTTAATTTTTTGTACTAAAATGTAGATATGTGAGTAAGCTAATTGTAACAACTGAAATGCCCATGCATAGAAGTCAAAATTTAAAGTGTTTACAATAAAGTGTGTAATATATATATGTCTATATAAGGGGCTATATATATATATATATATATAAGCCCGTTATTGATGTTCAGAAATAAAATAATAAAAAAAATATATAGTATGAAGTTATATATGCTAGATGAATAAAATGAAATGTTTATCTAAGTTTACTCTAATAATTAAAATTTATTGAAAAAAGTAACATGTATTTCTGTGATAACCTTTACATACACAGAATTTACAAGTTTCAAAAAACTACTTGTTACTTTATAATCTGTAATTTTGAAATATAATCTAATCAAAGTAATCATCAATAAATTATTTATGGCCATATTTATAAATTTTCAGGTACCCTTGATATGTACGTACTGAATCCGTCCAAGGACTCGAAGCACGTTCGTGAATTTCTAAAGAGGTGGCACAATAGCGAACAGAAGCTCTTCGAAGGGGCCAGTGTGTCTGGTCAATTCAATTTTCCTGTTCCGAATTTAGTTTCGATATGCGCTTTGTTGGTGTGGCGCCCAGCGAACCCCGACGATACAATAACACGGATAATGTTTCCCGGCTCCACGCCGCAGCACAAAATATTCGAAGGTCTCGAAAGATTAAAAACCTTAGAGTTCCTTCAGCACCCGACATGCACAGGCCGTCAAATGACCGCCACACTCCCTCCAGTTCCAACCGCACCGATCGTAACCACCACGACTACAAAATCAAAACATGCCGCCGCGCGGGTGAGCAAGGAGAGAACTGTTCCGACGGAAAAAGTAAAAGATGATAAATTGACGGAACCAGAGCAATCGAAAGTTAAAACGATGAAGGACGAAACAGATTCTAAAAATATCATCGACAATAAATTATTAAGCGAATTAGTAGACGAGGACAGGAAGATCGAATCGGTCTTGCATGACGCTATCACTGCCAGAGTTGAGACTAAATTAGACGATAGGTTCGCTCAGTATGAGAGTACTGTGATCGACGGTTTACCCAAGAAGCGAGAAACCAAAAAGAAAGAGAAGCCTTTAGATAAAAAAGTAAAACGTACCGACAAGACTGATGATACAAAAGAATCAGTTGTTAAAAGTACAGAAATAAAGAAAATAGATTCCGATATAAAAACAAAGCCGGAAAGTAAGAAGAAGTCTGAGATTAAAACGAAATCTGAAACCGCTAGTTCAATAGTTAAGACCAAACTCAGCCATCGGGCTACTCAGAAAAGAGTCTCATCAGCTGTAAGCGACAGAAAGACTGTTTCAGAAGACAAGCGATCGCCACCTACGACGCCAAAGAAAGCTGTTGACACTAAGACAGTCACTAGTGTATCAATAGTCAAAGATAAAGTTAAAGCAAAAACAAGAAAACTTAGCCCGGGGAGTACGCCCGCAAAAAGTGTAAAGGAAGCTAGTAACCGTAGGGTTGTCGAGTCGAAATATAAACAAGCGTCCCCCAAGCGTGATATTATGCAAAAATCATTAGATAAAAAGGAAACGAAACCCAAACGAGAACCAATTTCAAGACGACCAAGGCCCTTGGCTTCCCCAGTAAAAGGCTTAAAATCTATAAAAAGCCCATCGAAAGCCGTGAAGGGGTCAAAGAGCGATGCTGCAAAAATTAAAGGCTTACAAAGAGTAAATTACGAAGATATTTTGAAAGATGCTAAGAAATCTGATGAAGACACATCAAAATCAATTGATGATATAAAACAACAAGAATTGGACGAAAGAGAGGAGCAGGAAATCGTTAGAGAAATAGAAGCAGTCTTCAATAGAGATAGTGAGGCTGAAGAGAGGGTAGAATACGTAGGACGGTCGGATATAGAGAAAATCACTTGTCAAGTTGATGACACCAAAACTGAAATAACAGCTGACGCTGAATTCGAAGAGGAATACTTAATCATAGAAAAAGAGGAAGTAGAACAATTCCCAGAAGAATCTGTGATAGTTCGAGAGCTTGAAACTGATAAGTTCGATTACGAGAAGGAGCTACATAAACATATTAAAGATAAAGAAGAGTCGGAGAAGGTGAAAGAAGATGAAAAATCAAGTATAGATAAATTGAAGACAGAAGCTGAAACAAAATCAAAAGAGGATATTAAACCTGATTCAAAAGAACATTCTGAAAGCGTAGAGGAAAAGCAAGACATCAGTAGTGAAAAGAAAACTACAGATAGTAAGAGCGGAATTTTGAAACATAAGGATTCACTTGAAATTAATCTCGTTCAGGAATCGCAACCGGACGAAAAAATATCAACAACAGTCGAATCAGGAGCTACTACAGCACCAACGCTCCCTGAAGATGAACGTATAACTTTAGATGAAATAAAGGAAGACCAGCAAGTAGAAGAAAAGTATATAAAAGAAGAAACTAAGGAAATTATCGCGCCACAAACGCTCATTGATGTTTCTAAACAAGTGCCTACTGAAAAGAGACCAAAAGTAGAAGGCCCAACAGCTCCTTTGAGAGAAATCGTAAAAACACCTGATGAAGTTGCTGATCTTCCTTTACACGAGGAGGTAGATTACAGAACATTTGAAGAAAAGAAAACACCAATAGAAGAAGATGTCTTGAAATTGAAACATGATGCTTCACAGCATTATGTGAAGGTTCCAAGTGATTTACCGTTGGCAGATAATTTATTAACTAAAGAAATCAAAACGATACAAGACATAGTTATCAAAACTGTTGAAAAACCATCCCATGCTGAGTTAGTAACAGTCACACCAGGATCTGCACCCGAATCCCCAGTTTACCCAGTGCAAACGAAATTACTGCCTGTAACTGGAAAAGATTTAGAACCTGTCAAAGAATATGATGATGATGACTTTATGTATACACAATATACAGAAAAATTACGAGAAACTCATATCACTACACTCGATTCACCAGTTAAGGATGAAGTTCTGGTTATTGAAGAAACACTTGAAAAAATACCTTCGATACCTGAAGATGTTGAGAAAGAAATTGAGGAAGCACGTAAGTTCGAAATTTCGGACAAACCACCACTTAGCCCCAAGGATGTTGAGCGCATTGTGGCAGATGTTGCTGAAGTTTTGAAATCTGAAAAGAGCCTTGAAGAACTTATAGCTGAAAAGTCTCCAATGTTAAGAAAATCTCCTGATACGTATACAAAAATTGATGAAGCTACAAAAATGTTTATTGAAAAAGAAAAACAGATCGTGGTTGATTCAAATAAAGGTACAGAAGTTGCCAAAGACGAACCTGATTTCTCTGGAAAACTAGATAAAGAAGTATCACCGGCGAGATCAATTACGTCTGAAGAAGTTAGTGACTTATCTGACAGAACAGTATTAAGTGAACATAAAAAAATTAAACCTGAAGTTAAACAAGATGTTAAAGATTTGATATCGTCTAAAGAAATGACTACACTTACAGGGAAAGTTGAAAATGGTGATGTTGATAAACATACTCTAATAAGCGAGGAAGAGCAAATAGAACGGCAAGAAAAAAGATTAAGTGTTACATTAGATTCCGCAAAAACCTTAGAAAAGCTTGATGAGAAATTAGCAAACCTAAAGAAAAAGGAAGAAAAAAGTAAAATTATATCTGACAAAAAAGAACCAAAATTAGACACCGCCATCGATTTAAAGCCAATCAGTCCTGAAATTGAATCAGATACTCTTTTCAAAGAAGTTTTTGAAAAAGAACTTACTTCTGAGAAGAAGGATCAGGTTTATTTGGATATGGGAGTTACTGAAAAAAAAGTTGATTCAAAATCACATGAGAAGATATTGGAAGCAGCGATGGAATATAAATCAGACGGTTCCCAAACAATAGTTGAAGAATCAGTAAAAACAAGTATTTCCGACTTAACAAGTCCCGATCAAAAACAAGAAAAAGTTTTGACACAAAAACGTATTGTTTCTGACCAACTTGACGAAACGCAAGTAAGTTTAGAAAAAGATAAAGCTGTCGATAGGGAATTTGCAACTATTATCGATGGTCTTGGTGTTTCCCAGCCAGCAGTAAAGTTTTCTTTACCTCTTGATAAAATCGATCCTGATACGGAAGAATGTAGCCTTAAGCTAAATAATCTAATAGACAGGTCGGCTGTTACGGAAGCAAATATGCTCAGCCTGGTGGAAGATATCGACCGTGATGCGAGGGTTCAAAAGTACAAAGAAATATCTAAGCCCACTAAAATAGCTGACAAGGCGTTAAAGTTAATGCTAAAAGATTTAATTCCATTGGACGACCCCGAAGTGATACAAATAACAAGAAATTGTATTATTGAAGAAAAAGGTATTATAATTAGAAGATATATAACGACTGAAACAGTCAAAACACAGTATCGAAACACAAATGGTTTGCTTGTCAAATTAACAAGCATTATAACAACAACAACAAAAGATTATCAGCCAGATGGTACTTTTGTAACTAATGTAACTACAAACAATTATGTGTCGGACATAACTACAATTTCTAGTAAAACTAAACAGTCCGTTGAGCTTGATTTGATCAAAATATGTGAAAACATTTTAGAAGATATTAGATTTTCGGCTATTGACATAAAAAAGACATCTCAGTTACTTAATGAGACTGAAGCTGAAACAATTCTAAAGGAGTTAATTCAAATAAGCGGGCCAGAAATTTATGAAATAAATACAACGAGGGTGGTCTCTGAAAGAGGTGTTACTATTAATAGAAAAATGTTAACAAAAATTACAAAAACAAAGTATTACCACGAAAAAACTTCTGTTTTTAAAATTATGACTATATCTTCAACCACAACAATAGATACAGTTCATGACGGTTCTTCGAGTACAAAACTAGAAAAGAGCATATATTTAACAGATATAACATGTGCATTAGAGGATCTGCAACATACTTACCGGCAGCAAATAAAAGATATTCAAGACTTTGTACACACAGGGGAGCCAGTAACGACAATAGCAAAAGAAATCACAGTCGTTACTAAATACAGGGTCACCGTCAAAAGAGAAATTGTTACGACCACAACTAAACAATTGTTATGCCATCGCGTAAGGCGACAAGAGCTTCTACAGAAAACAACAAAAGAAATTATGACAGATAATTATCCTGACGGATCTGAATTAATAAAGACGAAAGAAGAAATTATTTATGAATCTGAAAAAGCGCAGCTTGATCAGGTGCCTAAAGATATGACTCCGAGCCCTGTTGAGGAAGACGTTCCTGTTGAAAAGAAGGAAGAAAAGCCAAGACCGATTCACAGTGATAAAAAAGTGCCCGTCACGGATGACATTGCGAAGATAACTCCTAGTCCTTTAGCCGTTGATGAAAAAGCGTTGCTTGATAAGATTCTGAAGGAGAAGTCACCAAGCCCTGTTGAGGTTGTCGAAAAGGAGCTGACAATTGAAAAGAAGGAAGAAAAGCCAACAACGCTTCCTAGTGAGAAGGAAGTTCCTGTCACGGAAGACTTAGCGAAGAAAACTCCTAGCCCATTAGTGGACGATGAAAAGACGCCGCTGGATAAGATGCCTAAAGAAAAGTCACCAAGCCCTGTCGAGGTCGTCGAAAAGGAGCTGCCAATTGAAAAGAAGGAAGAAAAGCCCACAACGCTTCCTAGTGAGAAGGAAGTTCCTGTCACGGAGGACGTAGCGAAGAAAACTCCTAGCCCATTAGTCGACGATGAAAAGGCGCCGCTGGATAAGATGCCTAAAGAAAAGTCACCAAGCCCTGTCGAGGTCGTCGAAAAGGAGCTGCCAATTGAAAAG
>DWHO01005570.1:0-10233 GCA_018247575.1 Eurytides lysithous rurik | reverse complement strand
GTGAGTGAGGTGGCCGGTGGCCTATCCTCCTTCTCCACCCTCCTTCCACTTCTTTCTCCATTCCCGAGGGGTCCCCCTTCTCTCTCCGTCTTTCAAAAATTCCCCTCCTTAAAGGCGTGCATTTGCTTATTCTGTAATGCTGCAAATGTCCCTGGGTGGCGGTGATCATTTACCATCAGATGAGCCGCTTGATCAGGTTTGTCAACCTAAAGGATAAACAAAAATCTCTAAGTATCTAGAAGATGCGGGGACCTTGAATCACAAAAAGCTAAAACAGATGTCGGTAAGTGAATAAGTGTATGCTATGCTACATAATCATTACTATAAGGAAGAATATTACGATATCATAAACATAACGCAGACAGATAAATGTGGCATAAGGAAGTGAACGATGAATCTTGCACTTGAATGTCTTGTCTTATGACGCAATCTGCTAGTTGCTTCTATTCTAGTTACCCTTATTTAAATCACTAACTGAAGTCCCCTTATCATATTACAAAATGGGTTTTATATACCACATAGTAGTATGTAGTCGTGAGTTTCTAACAAGTCTGTCGCTAAAAACGTAAACCACCTTTTCTCTGCAAAATCAAAACCGATCACATCTTTTAGAATCATTTCTAAATGTTCTGTGTAGGTAATAGAGCAACTTTCGGTAGACCCTCCTAACAATTAATCGTTTTTAGTGGCGTCTTCTCCATTAAGAGAGGTACAATAGCTTTACAAATGATCGATATTTTGTTAAAGTTATCTAGGCTGACGCTACGCCCAATCTAGTTAGAGACTCACTATTTTCCACGTATAATTTTAATTGTTAATGTGCATGCGACATTTATTGTCTTTTGAGTATCCGTAAGTGGTTATCATTTGCTATGAGGTGAATCAGTTAATCTGATGTCAGTTTTTTAAAAAAACGTTAGTACCGAAAAGTAACGATTTCTGAACGATAATCCAGCGAGCATACCGGCAATCACGCATCTTATCTATCATCGGTAGATTTCGTCGAACAATCGAGAAGAACAAGCGCTTTATTGCCAATAATTGAGGCACGGCAAACACAGCACCTCCGAATCAGGCGACGAAAGCTAGCCCGCTGAATCCCATTGTCCAGACAATACACTATAAACTATAGAAGGCCCGCGAACGTTCATTTTCGCCTCCGGCGTTGCCTTAAGCAGTTTTAGACTGACCATATAAGCTTTCTTTACATCGTGGCGCGATTCGAAAGTGAACTTAACTGTCGCAACCCGTTCCGCCCCGTCATGCACTTTAAACTGATGTTGCGATACGTATCGGCCTTGTCCAAACGTTTGCTATGTTTGTCGAATATTTGTTCAGAGTCCAATGCTCGTATATATTCAGTTTCATCATATTCACTTCGTCTCGTATCGGCTGCTGTGGCATCTCCAATATCATGTCCTCCACATCTTTCCTAAATATTTAAATCTGGTTGTCGACATTTATGTTTTAAAGTTGGCGTTTTATTGTCACTTTTATTGTTTTCTTGATATCTGTAGTAATAATTTCAAAAAGAACTCCTAGAAACTATCTCTTCAGTATAATTGTAATCGTAAAATTTAATGAGTCACACGTGGTCCTGTAATTCAGACATTTTATTTATCTTCGCGGTCGTTTTATCTTATTATTTTATCACTGCATATCTAGAAACAATTAGCCTGCATGACCTAGTGATTTAGCAATGTTTTTGCTAATTTATCATTTGCACCAAAGTATCTAAAGGTTGTTTTCTTCTGCGAAGTATAGTCGTTGATCGTTTTACAAATGGCCACCGATGTATCACATTCGTGTTTAATGTCAAAACCAGATATTTAAATATACGGTGGAATAAGCCATTTCTTGTGCCATAATTTGTGTTGTGGTTGATTCCTTCGAATGTATGTAAAAATAAGACAAAATCAAATTTTATAATTTTCAAAAGTAACTTCATTAATATTTATAATCAAAAGCGAATAGTGATTATTGAAATGGTCCGGCAGCTTAACGGTTATCTGTTTGGTACTAGTTGTAGAGATTCAAGAAGATAATAATAAAACAATTAATAATATCATGGGACGTTCCAAACTAGGCAGAGTCTGTACTATGGTAATCAGAACTGATATACATACTTATACATTTTTAAATTTATACTATATTTAAAAATAGATAATTACGCCCAGACACAGAACAAATACCTATGCTCATCGCACAAATATTCGTCCTAGGTGGGGATCGAACCCACGACCTTTGTTTTTGCAGCCAGGAGCACTAACTGCTACACTAACAAGCCAGTCAAATCTCATCACAAAATCATAATCTAACAAATGGTGTACAATCGCATAGAGAACAGATACACAAACAGAGGTAGACTTCGGATTGCGTTGCATTGCTACGTACAAAAATAGTTTGGTTTCAAATCCGTTTATTAAGGTGTTCATAGAACACAACTCGACTTTTTTCTTTATATTTTTCCTGCCAGAACCTTCGCGGAAATACGCAGTAAAATTCAACAAAGTTTCATCACAATCAAATGAATAGTTTAGGCATGTATAAAAAACAAACGTACGGAAAAACTTTCACTCTTATTGATATTACAAAACATTTAATGTACTTGCTATTCAAAATACCCTTATACCCTTATAAACGTAATTGAATCTGTAAAAAAAATGTATTCGCTACTTTATCACGTCTGCATTCATCTTGGTACAGTCTTTGTTTCTGTTACCTCTCACTTCGATACAAAAAAATACAGAAGACAATAGAACTTCCCACAGCATCTGGCAGTCGGTCTTCTTTAGACGTCAATTAAGAGAAATTACTTAAATGAATTTAACACAGTGTAGGAAGTTCACAAGGAAATATCACACAAAAGCAATAGATCCAAAGATCCAATCAAATAATTGTCGAAACCAACGTACTTTGCTCGCCGCTGAATTTAGTTTGTTTGATTGCTTCATTAAGAATGTTCCATTGTTTCGGGGCAATTCCCACAAGTTTTCCCCTGTGCTTTATTCAAGTAATTTAAGGCATGGTTTGATTATAATTGCTTAATTCTGTTCTAAAGTCTTGTAATCATATGGAAGTTAAGTTGTTGCGTAATTTTTAGAATGACATTAAGTATCTCTAATTATGAGTTTGTTTTATAAAGAGTATGCACATCTATATTGTAAACATATGCCAAAAAGTTAGTTAATACATGGTTACTCTACTTGTTATCCGATGACGATTGATAACACAGAATCATATAAAACTACCAAACAACTCGAGATCGAAAAGTAGCTTTATGAATAGTTTCAATGCCTCCGATTTCTATAACATTCAAGATCGATCTGAACAACTGAAAACAGTAGTTTACATACAACATTTCTAAAAAAATAAAAGAAATGAGGCAATATTTGAAAAATGTACAAAACAATATCAAAAATTTTATACTGCGTACAAGAACTGAGTCCGATACTTCTGATGCATTCAACTAACGCGGTTAATGTAAGTAAACATAGTTTCTGATGCGTTCCCATTGGACTCAGCGCACTCAGTTCCCGGACGTAGATATTTAAGTGTCCCTGCCGTAAATGCGAAAGGAATTCCAAATGTTCCACAGCAGTGCCAGCCCTATGCGATCACGTTGCTAATTTGCACATGTAACGGTGGAAATTGCGAATAGTGTTACGTCTTCCTGTAAGTTCATGGCATTGGGTCCTTAAAAACCTTAAACATTAAAAATATTTTATTACATTGTCATCAGGTGAAATGGTTCTATGTATAATTTGATTGTTTCCTGTTTACAGGCTGTATTTGTTTGTTTTGAATTTATAGACATACAATTTTTTCATTTGTCAAAGATTAATTAACGATTAGGTTAGGCGAATGTTCTTTAATCAGATTTTTATCTATTTCTATCGAACGTTACAAGCCAATGATGAATTTTTGCGGTTTGATTCGATCTTTTAATTTCTCTCCTCTTTGACGTGATTATATGCTTAATTTAATTATTGATAATTGACCTAAGCACCGATATAATCTCCCTCTGCAAGATTCTCGACATTTCACGTTTTTATCCGACCTTAAACGTTCAAATAATTATCAAGGCGTGGACGTCGTGGAACATCGAGACATGTTAACAACAAAATTACGCCGCTACTGTAACCTTGTTTCGAATTCTTCGTTTGTTTCTCGTACGAATCGTGCTGTTATACATCAAATTGTTATTTTTTTTAAATTGTCCTCGTCTAAAGGAAGGTTGTTTGTACGATTTACTCCGATGTCTTTAAAGTTCCGTAATTAGCTAAACGTTTTATAATGATGGCGATGTTTGGGGACGAGTCTTACCTGAATTCTACCCTTCTGAGAAATTTAATCAGTGGCGCGTTTTTATTAGGGAGGCAGTTTAACCCCGACCGTTGTTAAACGCGTTTCCGTTCGGGTATGGGAGCTATTATAATAATAATGTCCTCCCGACCGATTCCGGCCACGGCGGCCGATCTACAAGAGATTAGTCAAAAAAGTGCACAGGGTATATTATAGTGCACAAACGAAGCAAGTGTGCACAGACACAGGTGCACTCACTCTTCTTTTTACTCTCATAGCCCAATGGACGGATAACCGACACTACCGGAGAGAGACAAGGCGCAGAGGCGGTGACATTAAACCGACCTCTTATTAACGACTTTTCCACGCCACCACTAGATGGCGTCGACAAGAAGCCGGGACCGACTTTTTATATGCCTATCCGACGCATGGATCATCTTACTTTTCAGGCAATCGGGTGATCAGCCCGCAATGCTCTAATCCAACTAAGAAACAACAACGCAAAGTCATTGCCCTCCGCGGAATATCAACCCACGACCTCCCGTTTTGTAAAGCGCGCACCTATACCACTAGGCCACGAAGGCAGTAAAAAGTAAGCAGGGAGCTTTTATGTGTAGATTCAGTTATGAATATAGAGATTACACATATGGTAGAGAACGTACAATGTTGCTAGATGTTTGTTCGAAACGTAAAGCTAAACGTCGATACAGCTATGAATATTATGAAAAAGTTAAACATAAAGTGATTTTAATAAGTAGCACAGAGGGAAGACTTTTTGACGGCTATAACTATTCGTATTTAGCGGTAACAATATTGTCCCGACCAATAGTATGCTGGAGGTTTTACGGTCCACAAGTTTTTGAGTAGACATAAATGCAATTACTCCACCTTTTTTCATATGCGGTAGTTACCAGACATGACCATGAAGGGATCAGGTGAAGAGATAGTGATATTAAGCCGACTTCTTAATAAAGAGTACCAACGTTCTGTAGTTGGAATCGTATTATATATTCCTATCCGGCACATAAAGCAACTTATCAGACAAACAGGTGATCAGCCCGTAATACCCTTTTCATACTAATAACTTAATCCTAGTCTCCCGTAGTATACGAAGCCTTGACCACCGTGTGTCAAGCGCAGGCCTATAGCACTAGGCCCAGAGGTAATTAAGTAGTACTGATGCAATATTACCTGTACCGGAAATTTAAGCCGACAATCGACAGCGTGCGCTGTAAAATAATTACATCAACCCGTGGGCAGGCTATCCGTTGACATGGGCCCATCAATCGTCCGAATCAATCGAACAGAAACACGTCCGACCTTGGCCGAGGTGAGACGAGTACTGACGCGTTACGTCATCGTCTCAATTTCGTACCAAAGATAATAAATGATGCGTGCTGTGCAGACGATGCAGGTGACTTCAATTATGTAACTTATTGTTCGATCATAATTACAACCCGTGATTTATTTCAATAATCCGTACCATCCGATGGATACAGTGGCGGTACTACCGCAACGCTCAAATTTAAAAAATAAATTATTCGGTAATTATGTGCTAATTAAGATTTATAAATTTTACTCCTTAGTAGGGCAAGTCAAGCTTGTGGCCTTGTATGGCAGTACCACCACTGATTCCAATTCATAATTCATCTTTTAGGCTTGACTGGTAGTATCGCCACTGGATGGATACAATGTATTTATTTCTTTGTTTATTCCGCGATGAAATTCGTTATCTCATACATAGGTATAAAATATCTTCGTCACTTTAACTTGTATGAAAGGTTAACAGACTTCAAGTGTTTTAATTGAATTTTATCGTCATAAATAATATGTTATTGCTATTACGCGTTGTGTTGGTTGTTCGATCGCTACACGGGATAAAAATCTGTCAGATCTACCAAGCGTTGTTACTGATCTGGATGCTCTTGCGATACAGGTATTTTATTTCGAGGTACAGGAGCCGAATTTTTTTGAATTTATCTCACTACGAAAGTGTTCTTCATAGTTGGCATAAAAATCAAAATTCTTTATTTCAAAATTGGACTGGTTACAATCACTTTTTGACGTCTATTGATTCTACTACCTGTTCGGAAAAAAATACCTCGGTCCTGAGAAGAACAGGCGAAGGAAACTCAGCGAGACTTTATGACAAATTTATGTCAGAATTTAACATTTCACAAATTTCGGTGAATAAGTTAATGTATATACAAGCCACATAATTTACTTTGTTAATGTATTAGTAAGCAACTATTCTACGAATTCATTAAAGTAGCAGCACTGTATTATTTGTTACCGCAGATGAGTGTTTGAACAAGTGCATTATCGACAAGAAAAAACATCGTTTTTGTGTATTATATTATACCGGGAAATTTTGTTGTAAGTTTTGTTTGTATTTTGTTTGTATTTTGTTATATTTTTTTTTTAATTTTTATTATTTATAATATTTCTATATATTATATTTGATTCACTTCAAATTTGAAGAGTTTAATAAGAAAATTTTATATATTTTAGAGTTTAAATATTATCTGTGCCATAGATTAATAAACATTTTAAAGGTATGGAGCAAGTGTTATGTAATTCATTTATACTGTTTACACTCATGCTTCTTGTATGAACGTCGCTTAAATAGGAATAATTGAGGATAATTTGCAATTCATAAGAACTCTGCACATTCATTACCGATAAGAATAATTTAATATTTGTCTAATTATAGTGTAAATTATAGGTTAATCCGCAAACCTGTTCAAAGTTGTTAACATTAAAGTGCACGTAAAACGATGTAAATAGGAGTTTTATTCCTAAAAATACTAAGAAAGGTGACGCCTGTAAATATTTCTTTCCTATTGTAATTTCGCATAAAACGATTTTCTGCACTTTAAAACTTAACCTATGGATTCTATTACCATAACGATTAGATAGTTGTAACATAGTATGTCAAATTGATTTTAATAGTTGAATGAAGATTATTAATTAATATTGTGTTAAAATATGTAGAATTAGATAAAGAATTGTAAATATGCTATCGAAAGATTGTCATGTGAGAATATTATTTAACTATATTGTTGTATTTAAGTATGGTTCCATTTTGAACTAGTGCAATACTAATTGATACTTTTAATGTATATCGTAATTTTTAACTGATATTAATGTAAGTTATCGCTGAGTCTGTGTACATTTTCGAATTTAATAATGTTTAAGTTGTTCCAATCGAAATGAACCGTTCATTTTGAGTATCTTGGCGTAAAATTCATGATTAAAAGCTACTTAGTGAACAAGTTGTTGTTTCATTTTTGTGTTTCCACGGTTTTATCGCGTTCAATTGAAACGTTTTAAAACTCAGTTTTACACTTTAAAAAAATCCTTACTTATCTTAACTAACGTTGTCGCTTTTAGTCGTAAAGCTTCATCGGATCGCCGAATCCGTGGAAATGCTGGTTTCCACGAATTGGATAGACCCCACGTCCTGCGGGGTCACGCATGAGGACATGGGTGTTGTGTCAAAATTTTAATTTACTTTAAAATTACTTGGGGGATTGTCGGCTACGGACATTCGGGGACCTGGATCGCGACTGTGCATTGGCAAGCGGAAAGGGAGGCGGTGAGAACCGCCCCGGGACCCGGGTGTAATGAGTGTCCGCGGTGTGTGTTTTGCCGTGCTCGAAGGCGAGCTCTTCCTACCGTGTTTGTTGAGCTACTGTTATCCCTACTGTGTGTCGGTGCAGAGAGTGCAGACGGGACCCCGGCGGTGGGTCCTTATCCTTACTCTGAATCCTTATTCTAATTCTAACACTAAATAAAGGTTACAAAATGTGTCTCGATATGTAGGTATTCTCTGCCAGTCGACCCAAGCTATGGATAAAAATTGTGATAGGTATAATTGAAATGAAAATGGGAAATACATACAAATACTCATATAACTAGATAATACGAATAAAATATACACAACTTTTAACATAACTATACATATAAATTCCTTCATGTCTACGTATGTGCAAATATTTCAAAATTTGTTAGTGGCAACGATAACATTGCAACACAAACACTTATGTAGGAAACATTTCGGAAGCAAACGCTCATTAGAGGCCTTAACAGTGGCCGCACAAATATCTGCGAGAAAATAGTTTCAAAGTAGCGTCTATACTAATACAACATTAAAGAATTACCAGAATAAAAAACAATTATCATGTTTACCATTATTAATATTTGCCCCTCCCACAACGCAGTCGGTCATCGTGCATGTCTTTGACCTCGGTATCTTTCACCGTTGACCATTCAGAAGTGCAGTATCGCTGTTGCGGTTTCATCGAACAAAAATATAAATAGTTATCTACGAATGGGTTTCTTTTAACTAGAGGACAATGTACTGTCCTACTTGGTAAAGCACTACTGCCTTTAGGTACCGATTGGGTTAGAATATACTTCGTTACTTCCAAACCCATGGTAGCTTAATGTCCGGGCGCCCGCTTTTAGTTCAATACACTCTAGCACCCTGAGTTCAAATCCCGTTGCCGGCACCAATGAATTTGTTAATTTGTAATTAATAATTTTGAGCACTGATTTACTTTTTTGGCTTAACGTTGAAGGAATACATTACGAGGAAATCTGCGTGTTTAAGAAACGATAAAAAAGAAGTATTTCTTAGATATGTAAAGTGCCCCAATCCGCACTGGGGTAGCGTGGTGGCCTTTGCACTTATACCATCTGTATAGTGGAGGTCTGTGCCCAGTAGTGGGATATATACAGGCTGTTATTTTACTTTATTTCGTTTGATTAGTTAAAGTAGTATTTATGCATCGATATTAGTGCGATATATTTTATATATTTACTTTTCTTAAGTTGCTCTCTCTTGAGAGAGAGAGAAGTTGCTCGCAGGTAAGGAACATAAAGACAATATTCCTTTACTTATTTAAAATGTAGATCTACAGTATTCTTTCTTTTTAATCTAGAGGTAACGTAGTTAGTTTTTTATTACGTTTTTCCACCTCTAAGCCTGAACTGTTAAGGGCCTTCACGCAGCGTAAGATCTCCATCTTCGTCTATAACTAAAAAACACACCGAGTAGTCCGTGTACTTATCATTTGTAAACTGACTAATTATTCATGCATACGCAGCCTTAGTTGTGTTGTAGGGTTCGAAACCCGTCCGGACTCTATATAATTGTTTTAAAAATACCTGTTAGTTCGGTCTACATCTTGGGCCAAAGCCATTCAGACTAGAAGAATTGCAGTTTAATAACTCGCTATTTCAAATTAAAACATATTTATTCTAATAGGCCATCCGTATATCATCTTTATATTTTGATAGTGAAGAATGCAGTTCGGTTGAGAATATCCGGCGATAAACTCAACAGTTGCTCTTTTAAAATGCCGTCACAATATGTCAAGTCTTAATACAATGTAACAGCAATGATATACACACATACGAGTCAATTAGTTTCATCTACCACTCAATACGATCCACTAGAAACTCCTGGACAGTGACAACTTTAAGCAACAAAATGTTTTTAATCTAAGACATTTTGTAGAATTTTATTAAATGTGCTTATACTAAGCTTAAACTACTATCCCATGAAGGAGTTTTCCACCTTTTGGAGACGAAATCAAAGTGTTACAAGCTCATATTTTGTTTCTAGTATTCACTGTGTGTCAGTCACTGATTTTTAGAAAATTCTAATATTTTGTTGTCAAAGTCAAAAATTCTTTATTCAAAATTGGATTGATTTACAATCACTTTTTGACGTCATTCTGTCCTGAGAAGAACAGGCGAAAGAAACTTAGCGGGACTTTAACTCTTTTTTTTTCTATTTTTTTTTAATTTATTTATCTATGTCAATACATTTTTCACAATTTTAATCTTGAAATAGCCTGAAGGCGATCATATCATTCCCAAGGTGTACTGCCATCCATGAAATCATTTACTGTATAATAA
>DWHO01005569.1:0-10234 GCA_018247575.1 Eurytides lysithous rurik | reverse complement strand
ATTTCAACTTCTACAATCGTGGTGTCCAACGATTTATTAGAGATCTTTTCACCGCTTAATGAAGCTTCAACAATATTTCCATCTTCTTCTTCCTCACTGTCCATCATAAACTATTTAGGTTAATTACACACTAACACTTATTACGAAAATTACTTAATAAACACAGTGGCGAAACGATACAATCAACCGTGCGCAACGAATTCGCGACAGCGTGTGTGCGTTGTCTATCAAGTTAGAATTAGTAGTATTAAATTGAATTCACTTTGAAACATTTTCAACGAGGCTAAAATAGAGGTTGAGTAAATCCATAAACTCGAAACGGGCTGCATTCAGCGCTCGCTAAGTTCATTTCTCCCCGGGCGGCGTATCGCAGACCATTAATCTTCAAGTCCTCACCCTTGTAGCGACACGCTCTTCCTCGACAACAAATATTATGACTATGATCCGTTTAGATAAAACGCTATTTGCACTTCGTCAGGTTTATGGTTTTATATCGTGAGACGCGACCCGAGGAGCTGGGCACGGAAAATAATCAATTTACCCGCTTTGCTTTGAGACAGAGATCGTTCGTAAGCGATGACAAATCTTTGTTTTACCTCATATGCTGTAAAAAGTTTTACATTATGATTTTGTACAAAAATGATTCATTGATCGTTTTTTTTTATTTATCGTAAATGGCATGTTGTTTGAATAGTGTATTGCTCAAAAATGTTTCGGAGACACGTATCTTGGCTGGTAAATTAAATAATTGACTGTATACAAATCCACTGGATAATAATATCGCTGCAAAAACAGCGAAAAGAATGAATATATTGCTTTCTTTTCTAATTGAAAACCATGTGAAGTGGGAACAGAGTTATATACGATTATAAACAATACCGATCACATGAAATTTAATACGTTTTAAATGTAGAACAGCCTTTTTGTTTTTAAATTAATAGTTTAGACCGAACGGAAAGTGGCTGTAGTCACGGTAGGTTAATGATACCACAACTATTAACTTGTAAGTTATGGCACGTGAATACATTACCTTGCAATGCAACTGAATTTATTTTGTGTGCAATTGTACACGAATACACAATAATGAGCAGAGAATATCATAACGAATTAAATACGCCAGCCTTTTACTGTGGAATCGACATTTAAATGAGCTTAATATAAAATTTATGTTTCATATCAGTATATTTAAGTGATCGAAGACAAGTTATTTGTTATTGAATAAAATTGTTACGTAACTTAGAGATTTACGACATAAAAGGGGATGAGAATGAGACCATATATCTAATATAAACGGATACAACAGAAAATAAGGATGCGAAAGATCTCGGTCCGTCCTCTCGCTATAGTTTAAAAAAACACACGAAATACGCAATGTATTTAAGCGAATGCTGCACATTGTTAAAATGAAAAGAATTTACGAATTTTATTATGTATATTCCGTTTCAAAACGCCTGATGTTTCAAACGCATTGTGCTCTATACTATCACGGGAAAATATTATTAACTTTCATTCAGGAATTTAAACTCAAACAAAACGCGACGAATTCCGTAAATAAGATTTATTTTAAATAGCTTTATGTATAAACTCAATAAGTAATTTCTTTATTATCATTTCAATCAGGACTTTAAACTCTAACAAAACGCGACAAACTACGTAAATTAGAATTATTTTAAAAAGCATTATGTACTTAATAAGCAATCGTCAGTTCATAAACTCGATCATTGCTAGTATTAATATTATGTTAACATAGGATTATGTTCTAAGCGAAATCATTTCGAATATTATATTTACATTACACTTCTATAAATTACGCGCCACGTAGTGGGACTTAGAAGACGAACTTCTCATTAAGTAGAAAATTCCCAACAAACAGACAAATGGGGTGACCCAGTTTGCGTAGCGGAATTTTCTTCACGTTGTTTGCAATACACAACATGGACGTGCCTTCAGCAAAGCGTATTACTTTATTTGTACTAGTTGCTGAGGTAGCAGGGAAAATATGAAATTGCGTTCGAAATATACTCGAAACCGAGAAGAATCTCGTTTTCATATACGGTATCGACTCAGTTTCTACTGAGTCGATCTCATTTAAACATTTTAAACGCTTAGACGGAATCCATTTCCTTGGCCTAATACCTAAAACCTTCAAGAGGATAAAGATTAAGCCTTTTCTGATATCCTAGGAATATCGACTTACGACGTTTACCTGAGTGCTTTTCGTTGAAGACCATTACGCATTAAATATGTTGAATTGTTGTTCCGTTTTTATTCTTAGTTATTTTTTTGTATAATTTAATACGTCTTTCTGTTATTTCACTTATTGGTTGATCCTAATATGTGGCGAATAAACCAATTTTACCAGTAGATGTTCCGACGTTGACACATTTAATGACGTTATGACAAAGTTAACAAATCTCTATCAAGAATTTGCACATTTTCAAATCCAATCGATTTTTTTTAATTCTATTCAAACAAGCAACAACACTATCGAATCGTCATTTAAACAGGTGTAATCATTGTGTAGTCAGTCCAAGAGGAATTTACTACCAGCTCGGAATGCAATTCTGTTTGAAAGACCTGGCGACCAACTCGATAGTTGCTCTTTTTAAATTGTTTTACAATGGCGTCTATTCTCACCTTTGGCGTATTGTAAATGTGCTCCCATAGATTACATTTATGGTATATTGGACCTTGAACTGCTTCAGAAAACCCCCTAAAATGAAGTAGAAACTAACTGATTTATTGTTGGATATAATTGAAGTGATCTTTGTGTTAAATAAGAAAAGATTTTATTACAGAAAAAAAATCTCTAATAAACCCTTTATTAGATTTTTTATGCGTGATCCTGCAAGAGAAGGTTGAAAATCAAACCTTTCCAATATTTCCGGTAGAAAATAAACAACTCCCGCAAACAACTTTAAAATATTCAATAAATTTTGCTCTACTGAAACTATTTTACAAAAGCGCCGAAACGCGATATGTAATCTATTTGATAGATGATGACAAAACACGCCCGCCATATTTTTATAACAGTTTCTGTATTATCAAATATTGTTATGAGAAAAACGTAACCATTGTTTTGTAACTACATCAAATGAAAAATGAATTCAACATACGAATGATAGAGTACTGCGTAATACCACTTGCACAAACCTTAATTAGAAGTTGAAAACTTGGTATAATAACAATACCAAACATAAATATTAGTATAGAGCAGTTTTCACGACGGTTTAAATTATTCCTGTTATAATTTATATTTTCCGTTGTCTGATATTTTGTGTAGTAAAATAAAGTTTATTGCACCATGCGCCGTTGTTAATTGATAGTATGACATTATAGAGTCGACTTTCCATTTTAAAAAAATCACTACTACTGTAGTGATTTTTAACTTCTTAACTGTTAAGCCGTTACTGTATGAAATTAAATTTTATTCAATTTCCACAGAAAAAATATTTACAGCAATATTTATTATTATTAACGCTAACATTAATAACGGCGCTATAAATATACTTTGTACGGAAAAATGTTTGCTCACTCCACTTCCGCTAGTGGTTGCATAGACAGTATAATATTAAAGCAGAACAGCATGGCTGCCTGTGTAATAATTTGAGGCCACCGAGCCCGATCCGTGTGCGTGAAGGGAGCGAATGTTTGCGCCGGTAAAATCTAAAAGCTTATTAAATATGCTTTCCATGCTCGCGTATGCATTCAGATAAAACGTAGAACGCACGCTTTAAATTTTGGAAGAGATTATTCAGAAAATAACCAAATATTTTACGTGCTAGAAATAAAAAAAGAAGATCGGACGACAGTAGGACTCTTGGAGTTCCCATTCAAGGAAGCGCAGATCCTTGCTGATAACTGTTCTAGGTGCGGGGCGCTCGATTTTAATTCAATATACTGGAGCAACCTCCAAATTTCGGCGCCGGAACCACGGAATTTGTTAATTTACAATTAATAATTTTAAGTGCTGATTTACCACGTTCTCAACGGTGAAGGAAAACATCGTGAGAAAATCTGCATATTTAAGAAACAATAAAAAAAATCTTACATATCTCATCTCAATCCACAGTGGGGTCGCGTGGCGGTCTGTGCTTATTCCCTCTGTATATAGGAGACCTGTGCCCAGCTGTGGACATATATAGATATAGGCTGTGACTTACGTGCTAAGCGTGGTACAGCAAACAGTTCCATATACTGTGTAACACTGTGACCTTCGGGGAAGATTGTCGCTTACCATTAGGACGGCTTAGTCATCTTGTCGCTTTGTTTCATTAAAAATGTGCTAAATGCAAATGCTTTTTGGCTCACCTGATGGTAAGTGATCGCCGCCACCCATGGACATTTGCAATAGACCTTGCAAATGCGTTGCCAGCTTTTAAGTGGGAGAAATTTTTGAAAAAGGTAGAGAAGAGTGAGGGATGAGGTGGTGGGGAGGAGGAGGAAGGGTTGATTGATGGAGTGGAGAGAAGAGGAGGCGGGAGGAAGGGAGGGGATGATGATGGGCCGCTGTCCACCTCACTCACTGGTCGAAATGCGTAAGCGAAAATACTTCTATGATACTTTACGCCGATTTTCTATGAGATTGTGATACTTATCTAGCTCAGCAGAGGGAACAGCTGCGTGACTCAATCAATTACTACACCTACATATCACACGTACGACAAAGTTTACTGCGTATCACAAATATAAGACACTCGTAAAAGTTTGCGTAAAACAGAAAGACAAAAGAAACATCAAAGTTTCCAGAGGCTATAGATTTTGCTTCCAAAGTTAAAACAATATAGATTCGTCGAAAAACCGTGACCCAGCCTCAACGTTAAACCAGATACAAAATGGTGGAAGCAATTTGCCTTCATTGAATTATTCATCCGAATAAACGATACGACAACAGCATCCGAATGCTATAAATCAGCCGGATACCACGCAGGTGATTATTAGCAGTTCCGTCTGATTATATTGGTCAACGCAGACATTTCTCTGGTGGCCTGTGATATTTTCAACCCTAAAGTCACTGCGCAAGGTCGATTTTCATGGATCCGATCCGACGCGGAGGCGAGAGAGCGTTGAACGGAAATGGGCTATTTGGGTCGGTTCCGTTTAAAGTATCGAAACCCAATTGGACTGACATTCGACACGAAGCCCTCGTTCGTGCCAAATTTACCTTTTAAATATTTACGTGGAGCCAGGTGAGATGTTACATACATATACACGAAGTTTAACAGCAGGAAAAGTTTAAACGAAACATGTTTACGTACATTAGGCTGTAATTAACAACTTGAATAGACGATGCCGACATATGTACATATGGATATATGCACATTATAATCATGTGCATTTTGACTAGCCCGTTGGTATAGTGGTTAGTGCTCCTGACTGCAAAGCCAAAGGACGTGGGTTCGACTCCACCCAGGACAAAATATTTGTGCGATGAGCATAGGAATTTGTTCTGTGTCTAGGTGTTATTTATCTATACAAATATGTATTAAAAATATATAAGTATGTTTATCAGTTGTCTAATTACCATAGTACAGGCTCTGCCTAGTTTGGAATCAGATGGCAATGTGTGATATATCCCATGATATTATTATTATTATTATATGCACTGAGTAAACTATTTCAACTAATTTCTTGATATTGATGGAATGAAATGGAATAATGTGTTATTTAATAATATATATGAAACATGAAAAATGTCAACGACTAGATTAACTCCTAGTAAAGCAACCAGAGAAATCTATAACGTCGTAATCGATTCAAGTTATGCAAACAGTTTTTTTTACTTCATTAGTACTTTTAGTCGTAGTAAAACTTCTTTAGTTGTAGTGAAACGTTACCTGAAGTTTGAATCCTTCAAAATAATACATATGGCATACATAAGACACTTTCTGACAAAAAAAATTACACTGTATTTACTATTTTTTGATATTATATCAAAACTTGCGTTTAATACATTTCCAACGAGCTTAATATCACACGCGCATGACACCTCCATCGAAGTGCGAGAAACGGAAGCTATTAACATTTTCCTGACATTTTTATTTAAGGTCATCGATGTGCGATGTTATGAAGTGTTGAATGTTTGCTCGAAAATAATTTTGTTTATAGATTTATTAGGATTAGACTTTATATATAAAGCGAAATCTACATTCTTAATTCATACATATGTATGTTTCAGTTTTAGAAGATCTTCATTTCTTTTTTTTTACAATTGGAGAAAAGAAAACTTTTCACCCGTTTTTTTCTCTAATGTTTCCGCCACATAGGAGAGTAAGCTTTAGCATGTGGCCAATGTAGGTAAAATTTAAGTATGATGTTTGTTAAAAAAATCAGTAAATGTAATAAAATAAAAGAAGTTCAATGGAAGTGATAATAAACCACATGTTAAATTATCAGCAAGAGATTACTCATTTAAACACAAGAAATAGATTTTAGTTGAACACGTTTAACCATTTTTGGACACTAAGCAGACGCTCGTATATTTAAATTCTCACAAAACTTGAATTAATAGCCAAGCTCTTTTATCGATATGTTTTAACTTGAAAATGTTATATTTTCATTTGAAATCTAATCAAAGTGGCTACGAAGAAATAACTTGTTTAAGAACACGAAATTCAACACACAATAAATAAAAATTGGCTGAGAGGTGATGAATTAAGAGAGTTTGATGTTTTCGTGATTTATGTGTAACCATACAGTGTTGTGGTGCGTCCGTGAAAAAAATCGTCAACGTTATATTTCTCAAACAAGATTGCAATTTTTTTAAAATCATCCCCGACAATACTTTTGCGGGGATAAAAGCGAAACGAAAGGCAAGATGTGCAGTTCGCTGTTTTCTTTTTAAATTTCATTTGGGAGATGAGTCTATTGCCATGGCGGACGACCCGCGCCTTTATTCGTCCGCAATCCACAAAGCTTCCATTTGCCGATTGATGTTTACGAAGCGAAACAGGATTTCAATTGATTTCACTTTGACGATTTCATTTATTGACTTGGCTGTAATCGTTTTATTTTGTTAAACTTCAACCGGAGAAAGTTAAAATTCCTATATAGATTTTACATATTTTTTGTATTCTTGCAGAGGCCATATAAGAAATAGATGTGTTAATATTACTGCAATACGTTTTAAACGAAGCACAGCCTTTTAGGATCTGTTTTGATAGTTCAAAATCAGAATAACAAAATTTTTATGTTTTTTTTTTTGGGAGTAGGCGGGCAATCGAGCAAGCGGCTCACCTGATGAAAAGCAATAACCGCTGATGGACATTTGCAACATCAAACGTTTTGCAAATGCCTTGCTGGTATTCAAGGCGGGAGTTTTTGGAAGATAAAGGTAGGAAGAAGAAAGTGGAAGATGGAGGAGGAAGGAAGAGGGAAGAAGATGGGCCACCGGTCACTCGCCGGACGAAACGCGGAAGCGCAAGCACTTCTACTTCACGCCGATTTTATGTGAAGTACTACGAAGAACTACGAAGTACTACGAAGTACTTATCAGGTTCGAGCCGTATATTATCTCTCCTATCACCGTAAATTTATGATTGTTTCTTAAATAAAAATGACAGCGTAAAAGGCGGAATGAAACGAAATTAACGTGGAAACGGTACGCCTCAGACCGTATTAACTCCAATGTGATATTTCATCCCATACGGTGAATTTATGATCAGCAGTTTGAAAAAGGTCAGACGTAACGTTATTCGCACCGGGACTGAATTGTAAATTGTAAAAGGTCAGCCATTTGCTTGACCAATAAACCGTTGGGAACAATAACGCAGGTGCGATGTACTTTTCATAATAAAAGTTATCATTCACGCTGTTTTTCGCGATGATCCTTTATCGACGTGTGAACTGGTCACGTGTCGCGCAAATTTATATCGGTCGATTCATACAAACCAATAACATAAAATTAACCTGAACATACGAACGAATAGAAGAATCTACTCAGAAGATTAAAGCCGAAATAATTTTGCTAAAATGAAATAGGAAGTCGTGAATGGATCTGGATTTTTTTTAAAAGTCATGATGATATTGTAGTCAAATTTCATTCTCGAACCGGATTAGTACCACGACCTCACAGAAAATCGGCGTGAAGTGGAAGTGTTTGCTTCCGGTGAGTGAGGTGGCCCGTGGCCTATCCCCTCCCTCCCCTCAGTCCTTCTCTCACTCTCGTTCCCGCTCCTCCTTCCTCCGTTTCCCTATCCATCATCCTCCCTCCCTCTCTTAAAATTTACCCCCTTAAAGACTGACAACGCATTTGCAAGTTTAGTAATGTTGCAAATGTCCATGGGCTGCGGTAATCTCTTACCATCAGGTGAACCGCTTGCTCGTTTGTCAGCCTACTACATAAAAAAAAAAATATTTTAAGGATATTCTACTTATAAATAAAAGAGAGCAAAGAGCAAAAAGCTTCTGTAATAAAAATCTGAGTAAGTCACTGCTCTTTCTATTAAGATCTCATTTTTAGTCTCTAACCTATTTTCATTGTGAACATTTATGTCAGTTCATAAAATAAACCCTTTGAATCCAACATCACGAAACATAAAATATCACCGCGGAAATTATTTGTCCTTATTCTTATCTAAATTTAAATACATTTCTCTTTTCACATTTTTTCATTTTTCGAAACTGTTTCCTTGACATTTTTTTAATATTTTAGCGACGACAGAGTCTTGGCAAATGTTCAGGCAGTATTTATTTTAAAATGAAGTTTGAAATCAAATTTACGTTTATCTCCGACTTGGCAGTTCAAACGACCGGATATTAAATAGTGAGACAAACTATGGCATCTCTATATCGGACGCAGTGAACTATTTGAGATAGGAAAATCTTCATTACAAATAAAATGTAATGATCAAAACTCAAGCAAATCAAGGTTATTAATCAGAATTACCTTTGAATAAATAAACATTGAATTTCGTAACGGTTTCATGGAAAGAGGAATAATAAAAAAAACTTTATTTCCAAAGTGCTGTTGTTTAAATTTGTTACACCAATGAAAATCACAATATAATATTATAATAATATTAATAAAATACCAGATGTAGCGCAGATATTTAACCGTAAAATTGAATTAGTACACCCAAATTCCTCGTAAACGCTTTTATCGGGGTACCGTGGAATAAAATTCGTTATGTTAATGCGTGTTACATGAGAACGTACTTTGTGTTTAAACGATGTACCATAATACGGAATGACGGCGGCAGCGGAGGGGTTCTCTTCAATAGCGGAACCCTGCATAGACGATTACACCGCTAAAGAGTTTAATTGTGTAAAAACGTATTTATGACTTGTTGGCTATCAGAGAAATGTCCTTCGAAGTTGTCACATCGCACACTAATTCGTTATAAAAGTACAACATTTCTTGCCACCAACTGATTTTTTATTTTTAAATAAGAACCGATTGCCAGAGTGCACATTATTTATTTATGCAGTTACAAGTTTTCCTAATCGGTTACGTGGTTAGTGTTACAGTGGTAGAGCCACGCAGCTGTTCCCGCTGCTGAATGGGCTGGCTCGAACCGGTTCAGTACCATGACCTCGCAGGAAATCGGCGTAAAGTGGAAGTATTTTTACTACCGCGTTTCGTCCGGTGAGTGAGATGGCCGGTGGCCCATATCCCTCCATCTCCTCCCTCCTGCCCCCTTTTCTCCCACCATGCCCTCCCTTCTTTTCCCTCCATCCATACGATCATACCATCCTCTCACTCCCCCTCTTCCAAAAATTCCTTCACTCAATGACAATGCATTTGCAAGTTCTGTTACAAATGTCCATGGGCGGCGGTGATCGCTTACCATCAGATGAGCCGCTTGCTCGTTTGTCAGCAAAAATATAATCACCGCCAGATTAAATTTTTTAATATTTAAACACCTTAATTATCAAGGGCACTCTTAAATATTAGTTTTCTACCACCTGAGCATTATAAAACTATATTTATGACTTATGAGAACTGATGTTTGTGCTTTCAGCTTATGCGGCTCTATAAAACTTCATCGGGCACCGCACCCGTGAGAAAGCTCGTTACCACGATGCGATATATGGCGGCTCGTGGCCGATACGAGTATCTGGGACTTTCCCCATGACTTGGGCTGAGTCTCATGTGGCTATGGCCACACGGTTGGGGATCCGCTCGCAAGGCGGACCCCTTCTCTGACCGCGGTAGTGGTGTTGGTGGTGTACACGGAAGACAACGTCTTCAGCAAGGCGGAACTACGGCTGGGTCTGGCTCCCCAGATGCCTC
>DWHO01005568.1:0-10234 GCA_018247575.1 Eurytides lysithous rurik | reverse complement strand
ATATATATATATATATATATACTTTAACTTCGATATAAGAGCATTTATTAAACAAAGTCTGTGATTCGAAGGCATGGTTTTAACGTATGGGGTCAGGCCTGCGGAACTCTGTGGTGCAACCATTTAGCGTGTTTTCCACCTTGTCGCCATCGACGGCTTGCGTTGTTTCAAATTTGTGACATTGTCTCATTGCTTTGACGTGAGACAATGGGCGGCTTTCGATCTGGGCCACTTCCTAGCCGATTGACACGTTTCCTGGTGCGGTACTGATGCAGAGTTGATTTCGTAAACGTTCTTCAAACTGCACCTTTGTGCATGTATGTTTATCTGCTATATCGACACTTTATTGAGTGAGATAACTATGGATAAAATTTGTTACAATAAAATTATTTACCGCAACAGTTTATATAGAGAAAAAATTTAGAAAGCTAAAATAGAGTTCAATATTTGTTAAAAATACGTTGAAATGAATTAAATATTAAGTTGTTTATTGATAATTTCGAATTAACATGAAACACAGCACACAGTTTGTTTATATACAATTTAACAAGTTTATAAAAAAAATATTAAAACATGTGATATTTTCTTTGATGACCTGAGTGAAATAAAGTTTGATATGATTTGATATAATTGTTTGATGATCTGAGTGAAATAACGTTTGATAAAAAAGTCAAATTCCTCGGGATTTCTAGATCTTTTTAAGTCGGCTAGGATTATACCGAAAACTCAGATACTATACGTCATACCATACATATAAATCGCATCACTTTTAGAATTTCCCTATGTTATGCGGGTTGCTGAAAATTTAATAATTATTGGTTAATATATAATAGTCATTAACGTTAGTTTTAAGGTAAATTAAATAGCAGTTTAAAATCCACTTTCAAGTCTTTTGTATTTCCGACACGTTTTATGTAAATATTAGTTAATACTAAAACTTCAGTACATATATGACCTCTAGTGTAAAAGACGCCGGATGAATAGCCCGAGGTCAGGACCGCCTCATGATTATCACCTCATCGTGATGACACGCCAGGTGAGATGGTATTGGCTTGTTGGCGTGCATGACCTGTACGACCCGATGGATTCCTGCCAAGAGCACAGCCCTTCCAAGGCATTCATGACCCTTGGATATGTTAATGCATAATTACTAACTTCTATATAGTAGGTTTTTCTCGAAGGTGATTTATTTTCTTCTTGAGAAGTAATAAATTATTTAAACTTTTAATTCTTGATTTTAGTTAGTTAAACTTTTAATTCTCAAGAAAAGAATCTCTGTTTGTATTTTTTTTTAATAATTTTAACGTTGTACATTTACGGTGTACGAATCGTTGAAGATAAAATTTGTTGATGCGGGAACATTAAAAATTAAAAAAAAAAACTCCTCCCCCTCCCTGTCTCAGAACTTCCCTCCTTAAAGGCAACGCATTTGCAAGTTCAGTAATGTTGCAAATGTCCATGGGCGGCGGTAATCGCTTACCGTCAGGTGAGCCGCTTGCTCGTTTGCCAGCCCACTACACATAAAAAAAAAAACAAGGTTTTAAGGATAACGTGCGATCTGACTAATGAAGGCACGTGGTGGTTACGTGAGATGTTAAGATACGCCAGTTTTACTTGTACAGCGGGGATTTTAAAGCAATGTTATTATTCAAGTACTCATAAGTATCGAGATTGCTTAATCAGTTAACTAATAATAAGCAATTTTATTGATGACTGTCGCCTTGAGGTGAATGCAAGGGAAATATATAAGAGGAAGAAGTATATTACCAACAGTACACAAATTACAGAATGGTACTTTAGTAGATTCCTTGGTTCACTTTTTAAGTTTTTATCGTTTTAATATTAAAAAAATATTAGTAATTTGTCAAATTTGGATGAGTTTAAACTGCACACACGCGTTAAGGTATATCACATGGAAATTAATAGAAAATATAACTTTCAACCATTGTTTTTGATAATTTGTTTCTATCTTCTTTACTACTGAGATGGTTTGCTTCTAATGATTGGCGAGTGATAATTCTTTTTTTTTTTGATATAGTTAACAACAATTATAAGACATAAATCATTATGAGTTTTCGATCGGTTGACAATTGGCGGATAAATATTTCGTTATATAAATATAAAAAAACTACAGGTGAATTGAATACAGAAAAATTATAATAGATTAAACTAAATATTTCCATCACTATTGTATAATAATATTGAATACTAAAGCATCTATCGCAACAAGAACCGTTATCACAAGTTTAAAGTATATAATATTCAGTTATTGTTACTCCATTGTAATGTAACATCATTATTATATTCTTTAGGAATAACATTGTCCAGGAATAGTAGAGGGTCCCTAAGCGGAGTGGCATCTCAATGCATCGGCAGATGTGACAAGAGAAACCGAGACATGATACCGCCGCTTCCATAAATAAACTGAGTGATAATGATTCGTATTGAACGCGGTCCTATGATAGACGACTTGTCACTTGTAGGGCTGCCATTCAATTTTATTTGGAATAATAATGGGGATAGTGTGTAGCTCGGTTCAGAGAAGAAGACTGTATTTAAAAAAACAGCACTACACTGAGTTTCGAATGAACGTGCATACTTTCTATAAATATACTTGTTACATAATTATAATATGTCTTCACCTTCACCAAACTAAAAATAACTTGTCGACGGTTTCTGCTGAATAGTTCTACAATACAGTCTTAGTTCTTTTATCTTATGGATGTTCCATAAAATAGAAATGCACTCTTGAATACGATTTAAAATACTCAATAATATGGTTTTGGTGTTATTAAATTTCATCACACGGGCTAGCTACAAACAATTATTTGTAGCATCCAAGTATGAATTTCATCCGACTGTGGTTTCGAATTATATAGTTTTATTTTTTTATTTAAATTTTCTTTCGAAACCTGACAAAGTAAACGTAATGCTTACTTTACTTTACTTTGAATGATGTTGATGCTTTTGGCTTTCGCCCTGTAAATCTTCATCGGGCACCGCACCCGTGGGAAGGCTCGTTCCCACGGGTTGGATTAATGCATGGACGTAATGCTGTTCATATCAGTCTATACTATCCGTTTTATTGAGTCCAAGGGTGCCTCAACCCTGCCCTGTAACAAATAGCGCCCGCCACCTCAGCTTTCGGATTGACGCTTGCGAAGCGCGCTCTCTAAGTGCCCCGCACTGAACCGACAATCATGCACAATGTCGGAAACGGTGCTCGTATCGATAAGCCGATCTGGCTCCCCGACGCCGTGACAGCCCGGACGTGTTATTACCGCATGATGGAAAGTGAGCCCGCGAAATTATGGTCGTTGTACGTTCGACCGGCGTATTTGCGTAAGGCTCTGAAGCTTTGGTGGCTCAAGACACCGATTCCGTAATGTTGAAGATATCAGTAAGTCCCAGGGTTTATACAAAGGAGTAGTCTTATTAGCCACTTAAAGCATTATTATTATTATTTTTATGGAGTTGGCTGACAAACGAGCTAGCGGCTCACCTGATAGTATGTGATCACCGCCGCCCATGGATATTTGCAATCACAGAACTTACAAATGCGTTGCCATCCATTAAGAAGATTTTTGAAAAATGAAGGGAACGGGAGAGGATAGAGAAGGGGAGGGGAGTGGGGTGTGCGGGGTATATGGGGCGGGAGGGAAAGGAGGGGAGTGGGCCACCGGCCGCCTCACTCACTGGACGAAACGTGGAAGCACGAACACTTCCACTTTACGCCGATTTTCTGTGAGGTCGTGGTACTAATCCGGTTCGAGCCGGCCCATTCAGCCGCGGGAGCAGCTGCGTGGCTCTACCACCGATAATGATGCTTTATTATATATAATCACTGCAGTTTAGCCATATCCTAGTCGCCAAGGACTGAAATTTTACTAAGATATGGATAAAAGATGCGAATGGCAATTTAAGATACGTTAATATTTGCATGAAGTTGAGTGGTCAAGCAGCTCAAGATTTGCTGCTCTTTATAATTTGACAGCGCCCTGGAGGACGCGAGATGGATCTGAAGATTCTTCTGCTAAAGTATATAAGTGTCTATATACTTTAGCAGAAGAAGCGTATTTATGCGTGAAGAAAAAACTTTCTACCCATTTTTTAATCTAGAATATGCATGAAAGAGAGTAAACTGGTGAAGTTAAAATTCATATGAAGAAAAAAAAGTAGAAAGCTTGGTGGATGTAACACTGGTATCTTTTTTAGTAAAATTCGGCATTTAAATCCTAATCCTACTCGTTACTTTATCAATGTAATCTTATCATTCCTTTCTTTTATAACACCATTTCGATACGATGTTTTTGTGTGTTTTGATTATACGTCTGTGTGTTTGTAACGTGTTATCTAAGCTTTTTGTTCTGTTCACTGTTGTAACATAGCCTGTCTTGGATCCGGCAAGAGAGCGAACAACTAAAAGATATTATCAACGGAATTGTTGAAATGATTGTTCTTTGTTGCAGGTACGTATCCAGATCTACATCGCTTCATTCCGTTACAAAATAAGGGCCGGCTTCCATCGACGAAAGGTTTGTGCGGTGAACGAGATTACTGAAGTCAATATTTAATAATCTATTTAAGGAAATACATTTTTACGACTTGTTTACTAACATTCAATGTCATTTATTTATTTGATCTTTGGTTTATAATAATATTTGTATATGTATCTGTATATTATCTCGTTTATTTCTTATGAGAGAAAAAAGAAAGTAAAATAAAAGTCTATTAGTTACTACCGTCACGTTATTATTGTTCTAATTGACTATGGTTATCTATAGTTTTTTTTTATGTAGTAGGCTGACAAACGAGCAAGCGCTCTACCACCGTAAAAATGAATATTTTACTATAAATAATTTAAAAAATGTTTATAAAAACAATTATATAGACCGATTTAAGATGAATCTTACAATACTACATAATTGACATTCTTTTCATTTTGATTTTAAGGAATTTTCTGATGTATTTCGGAGGTTTAACTTTTATAATAATCGAACTTTATAGAATTAATGTTGCAATAAACCATTTTAATAAAAAGAAGCATAAAGCGGAGATATCGCGTAATATGCATTAAACAAAAATTCAAACGAATTGAGAACGATGCAAGAGATCGTTGTAAGTATATTTGTTACTAAATTGTTCATGTTTATCTTCATGGTCACCTCCAGGGTCCTGTGCTCGTATTAAAGCAAGAAATACGCCTTTAGTTTGTTTTTTTATGCAAGCCGAACCCACTTTTCTCTTGGCACTTTCTCACCGGTTCAGGTTCCGGATAGCTTTAATAAAATTAACATTATCTTGTTTAGTATGAATTGAATACAGATTTAAACCGACTTTATGATTTTATGACGCCCAATCGTCTTGCGTAGTGAACGACGTACGAATTTAATAAAATACTTTACAAAAAACATATCTCGAAATACCTTATGAAATGTAGCATTTAAAGCAGAGATTTCAAAGCGTATATTTTTCTCGCAGACCACTTTCAAAATTTCACTGGTTTCGGTAATCTCCCTCGCTGCTATAAAACTCGGCAAAACATTAATATTAAATCTTATAAACTAATAAAATAAAAACCCCAGGGGTCCATCTGGACCACTTTGGGAACCACTGATTTAAAGTGTTGAAAAAACTTTGTCAAAACTAGCAATTAATTTTGCAGTTGCGATTCGGTTATGATGATTTTGGTTTAAAAGATGTCTGTACTCAGTGGCGGTACTACCATATAAGCCCAAAAGCCCGTCTTGCCCTACTAAGGAGTAAAATTTATCAATTTTAATTAGCACATAATTCCCGCAACGCTCAAATTTAAAAATAAATTATTCTGGAATTATGCGCTAATTAAGATTTACAAATTTTAATCTTTAATAGGGCAAGCCGGGCTTTTGGGCTTGTATTGTAGTACCGCCACTATCTGTACTCACACGTATTTTTTAACTATTACTCTATTGTCTTTAATTTTATTATAAATTACCGACATTTAGAACACTCTAATATCTAGTATACGTCAATGAGACAGACATAGAAATGTGCTTACAGTCATGCATGTATATCTTTCATTCAATGTGTTCAGTATGAGCAAAATCGATTAAGTTTAGTTTTTATTAACAAAACTGTTACTGGTCCATATTATTCGCCTATGAACAACGTGTTATTACAGTTGATATATTTTATTGTTATGCCGTTTGTAATGAGTGCCATATTGCGTGACATACGCTCGCGGTCGATACCAGGTGTAGTGGCGGGCGTGTGCCTAGCGGTGCGTGGCGTTAAGGCTGCTGGATTCGGGTCAAATGAGGGGCATGTCGTTTATCCAATGTACGGAACGCCAGCTAATGCCGCCCACTTCACTTAGGTGGTTAGATTGTAAAAGTATACTTCTTCGTATTCGGATAGGCCTCAGAAGAATACTCGGGCTGTTGATTTACTTTTTAAAACTGCTTTATTTCATTTATAATTTGATGTTCGCACAGCGATTGTAGTATCATTCTAAACTAAAAATTCAGGTTTAAAATATTTAGCTAGATTTATGAATGCTTGAGCAAAAAATCTGTGTAATATTGGGTAAACAGTTAATGGACAAACCACCCTGTAAAGGTAACTTCAGAAGAGGAAACTCTGCAACTTCATTTTTTGGCTACACTTAATAGTTAAACTATTTTAACAGAATATTTATTTTAATATTCAATAAAATACAAGTAATACAACATATTCAGACAGTTTATTGTTTCGATTATTGAATTGTCGACCTTTATGTGCGGTTTTCTATATAAATGTTTATTTATATATTGCTATGAAATCTTTACTATTTTTTCTACTGCTTTTAAAACTTATGAAAGTATTTCCTGTTTTAGCGTCTCATTTTGTTTTTAAGTCAAATACATTTATAAATTAGCAGTTTGAAGATGTTATATCGTATTTTTTTTTTTAATTTCCTTCAGTTTTAGAAAGTGTTATACGTCATTTATAGTGCTTAGTCGTCTCTTTAGAGTGAATCGTATTGTATCAGCAATACGGCGGGCGGCTAGTTCCGTTAACTCGACGTAAACGAATCGTAGCCCGAGGTACGGCGGCTACCGCAGCGCCGCCGACGCCTATTAATTAGAACGGTCGTAAAACGCAACAAGAAACTAATTTCCTTATTAATCTATACTGATAGCTTTTATGACTCGTATTCATTCACCTGCGCACACAGGAAGCGCGCAAGAACAATAAACTTACATTAGAACGGGTCGACTTATCCCATTTGGCACTCCCGTGACATAGACAAGTACGTGTTATAAAGTGAATAAGTAAAAAATATATAATTATGTATATTAAAAAAAAATAACTTAACCAATTTTAACTCTTATACAACTGCAAGTGCTTGTTACCTAAAAACTTAAGAATAATTGTTCAAATATCATCAAGTTATCTATCGATGCGTAGCTGAAAGATAAATCTTTCATTTCAATCGGTTCAGTGAAATACGGCAAAACAGCGTCTGCTAGATCACCTCATAATTATATTAATATATAATCAGAAATCATTTTCGTTCAGCGTCAGCGTATAAGCAGTTTTAAGCTGGTCATAGATTTCCCAAGTGTCAAATACGTTTTTAATGACAATTTCGGTTTACTTTGGGCTTAGTAAATACCATCGCCTATAGACATCTATCAACCGTAGGTTTGTAGATATGTATGAGCATGTTATAGTGTGCCACATATCGATGTCTATTTGGGATGTAAAAATCGTACAGAGTATTATTAAATGAAACCAAGAATACGGAAAGTCTCCAATGCTGCACCAAACATTGGTGTTAAGTAAGTTTAAGAATATTTTGAAGCTCCTGAAGCTTCTTATGCTTTTGAAGCAAACGTTTTTCGTGTCATTGTGGGAAATCAATTAACTGATCTAATAGAACTTCCCTATTCTACGATTTATTCTTTCGATTACATATATGGCTTATGTATGTATCATATATTGAACTCTTAAGAAAAAAAAAACACATGCATGTTGACATACGCGATTATTTCGTAGCGTGAGTAATTATGTAAAACACAATGGATATCCCTTACGTCTTGTGCTGTCGCCCCATGACACCGAATCGATCCGCCGCGTCCGAACGCATTTTATGTACGTTCCGAAGCCGCACCGCGATCGTTACGAGTGTGTGTGAAAGGCGTCGGTTGCAAGGAGGCGGTTCGCCCACGGCAGTCAAAGGTCTGCGGATTTATCTGTGCGAAAATCTCGCTTGTAAGATCTGTTGTTTATGCAACTTGACAATGTCTTGCGATGTTGGTTAGTGCTGTTCATATCTGTAGTTAATGTTTCACATTTCGATCGTTTTTAATGTAAATAATATTAGTATGGGCGGCGATGGTGTTTTTGTGAGCAAGGTGATAGACAGATGATAGACAATACTAACTCCATAATTCAAATTTCATGTCTTAGCTCAGTGTACCCAATGATTGAAGGTATTATATCACAGTACTCGGTAGTTTCTCTGAACACATTGCATCTTAAGTAATTTGTGTCGTGTGCCGATGTCCCATGTTTATAAATGTAATAAGTAAACTATTATGTACTTATACATTACAACTTTGTGGTAGAATGCAATTAAATACAAGCAATTTTTTTTAAACCTAACACTACTGTTGTTGTTGTTTTGGCTTATCGTGCAGTATCGCATCTCGGTTCATGCGTAGATATAAATTTTGTTGCCGAGAGTGGCTGGAATGTTTTCCATTCCGGTAAACGGTGATTAAAATATTTATTTACTAGAGGGTGTATAATGGTAAACTATATTATTTTTAATGAAGGGTATATAATTAACTTAACTAGCCTTTAGGTAAATAATAATTTTATATAGTGTGAGGAAACGTGTAGTACGGTTTCTGAGACGTTAAATAAAGCTAGCTTCTGTTTGATAAACGACGCGCCATACTACGATTAAATTTATCGGCACATAAAACTAAACGGTTTATGACAGCTCGTTGATTTTTATGATGTTCAGCAGAACATTTTGTATATAAACACTTTCTTTTAAATCTTTTTCCCTTTTTATTTCTCTATAATGACTACCGCGGACACTTTCGGTGGCAATAAAATATCTCTTTACCTTTATATTTAGTAGTTGTGGCATTACGACGGCGATTCTCACGTAGTAAATTTACAAAGACCTTTCGCTTTCTCAATCTTTTCGTCAGGTTACGCTGGGCCTATTGTTTATATAGTGAGCGCAGCCTTTTGTTATTCTCGAAAATCTAATGAATTCCTATTTTGTAACAGAGAATACGTAATATAGAGAAATTTAAATCGTCACCCAGAACACAGCTGGTTAGTGGCGAAGCTATGATAATTTTCTGATGAGAATTGTCAAAATGTTTCAAATATGTACTCGTTTACGTCAACTTCAATATGTCGATTTGGAGAGTATGATATTATATTAATTTTTTTTTGTCTCAAAGTTTTTGCTTGTAGACCTCATTTAAGGTACATTTAGGAATCTTATTCTTTGTATTTCAGATTACCTATTGGCCACATAAGTATATTTCATTTTGTCGATATTTATAATAGCAATTGTTTACACGAAATAATGGTTTATATCCAATCGAGTAAAGTCTAAAGCAACTTCTGTATTATTTCTATTTTGTGAATAGTAATAAAAAGAAAGTGATGTTAAATTAACTGTTGCTAGTTGCCACTCTTAATTTCAAATAAAAATCGACTCTTATATTTAATATATCTCTTAAATTCAAAGCAGGTCGCTACCTATTGAAATAGCTGTGAAACAAAGCATTAACCGTGAATTCTTCGAACACCCATTTCCGATTGCCAAGACGTCGACCTGCCATCTAATTCGGTAACAGGATGCGAGGCATCAGGTGAGGCGGGCCCGAAATATCCACTGTAGGGTGCTCGGCTTTGTGCTTTGTGCTTGTGCAACGGATACGCCGTTGCAGTGGGCGATTGGTGTGGGCGGGCTTGCAACAGCGGCCGATGCGCCAGTCTATCAAGAAAATAAATTTACGAGCCACCATTGTGTATTAATTTATTATTACGTAAACCGCCGTTCCCGTCGCGCCTAATCAACCATTACGATGAGATTAGAGATGAGAGTTTGCCCTTTTATGTGAAAGCTAGATTTTAATCGTTACTTTATCATAATCAACATTATTTTTTTTAATGTAGTAGGCTGACAAACGAGCAAGCGGTTCACCTGATGGTAAGCGATTACCGCCGCCCATGG
>DWHO01005567.1:0-10235 GCA_018247575.1 Eurytides lysithous rurik | reverse complement strand
CTTAAGGGCTGGGAACGCATTTGCAAGTTCTGTAACGAGGCAAATGTCCATGGATGGCGGTGATCACTTACCATCAGGTGAGCCGCTTGCTCATTTGTCAGCCTAATGCGTAAAAAAACCCAAGAAAGGTGGCATAGATGGAGCATTACGGCATAAGGACGCGTCATACGGTTCGATTTTACTGCTTAAGTAGATTTTACTAAGACACAATTCACATTAAAAATCCGTTTTTAATATTCAACCATTTCGTTCTGTACTTTCTAGACAGAACAATAAAAGAAATTTGAGAGGTTTCGACTAAATATTTTTATAATGTTAAGTTTATAGACTTCGGACATTTTTTACATTCGAATTCGATTATTTTTTCCGAAGCTCTAAGTTAATAGTGCCATTGTCGTTCCAAACGCACCCACAGCTCGAAGGTAGCAAAAGCTCTTTGAAATCATATCAAAGAAACCGTTTCTCTATCAGACGTCGAACTCGTCATTCCTTATCATCGTCTCTCGCGTGACTGCCGTTGGTTGAATTACGACGGGCGTACACGCTAACCACCCGTGTTACTCACGAAACAGCGGAGTGGTCTCCGAAAGTATTCCGAATGCTGGCAAAGTTTCATAACCCCCTCTTTTGGTCGGGGAGCATGAATAAGCAATTGCTTTACTTAATTTAAGGCGATTAAACTAAAGACACATATTAATTTGTTTCGATTTTTATTAGAAAACAAACTTAGTTGTAATTTACTTAGGCTTGCAATGATATCTATTATTGTTGTAGCAATAAATTAGTCTCCTTGTCGATATTTGGCATTAAACCATTAAATTTAATTATATTAACACTATTTCTACCACGATTTTATGTATGTATATTTAGACGGAGGATGTATTAAAAGAAAATTACCTTGCGAAATAATGTTAACATTTCTTATACAAATACTCAAAACATTAGCCGAGACAATTATTAAACTTGAAAACTGTTCTAAAGTAAACATTTTCAAAGGTGTCTTTTGACACATTTGGTAGAAAGTGTTAATAAAGTTATTCAGTTACATTTATAATTAACTAGAAGAACCCGACAGAACTTATTCCTCGTTGTATTTGTATTTTAAATAATCTTAAATTTTTCATATTTTACGTATACCGTAGAAGATGAAATATTTAACGTTATCCGCAATAATAGCACTAAAATGTTACACTCGAATGCTTATTTATACCAATTTTCATGACAATCGGTTGTACGGTGAAGATCCTGCCATGCCACCGGCTAGCTTCTCACAATAAATAATAACATGAAAACTTTCTCCATGGAAAGTACATAAAAATGAGTACTCAGATTTAAATTGAACCGCATTCCAATCTAATACTTATCTACTCCATCGGTGTTGGTGTTGAAAAAGAAAAAGAGTATCCGTTCCAATATTCCTGCCCCAAGTCCGGATAATTTTGTTAATGACTATAACAGAAATTTATGTACGGTTATAAATTGTCGGCTATAGATTATAATAGAAGGGATTAGGAGAGCCCCTAATTTTTTATTCTAAACATCATATTTCTCTTTGCGTTTGTGGCATTTATCTTCCTTTATCCTATAAGCTTTTTATTGTGAGATTTAACTAGATACGGAATATTTTGTTAACCGTTTGGAGTTTTTAATGTTTGAATTCCAGTTTCTTGTGCTTATTCCTCTTGTTATAAGAGTATAGGTTTAGTTGTATACATAAGACAATTAATATTAGTTTTCTCAATCATGCACATAAAAACGTTGCTGCTTCAAAGACAGACTAAACAACACAAGCTTTTAGTTATATAATAAAAATGGCCACCGTGTGAAATAGAAACAACAAAATATTATTATGACTGAACTGACATAATTCATTGTCACAGGGCGGATTGTAAACCCAGTAAGAGATATAGATATACCCATTGCACTTGTATAGTGTTCACATTAATATATGAAATCATTATTACTGAATTATTTTCTCCGATATTTTTTTCATGTCACACCGGCTACTAGACATTCGTCAACACTACGAACGTTTATTTAGGCACCACTGTCGATGTTTGTATAAGTGCTCCTGCAACTCTGAGATACTGGAGTTTTTGCTTTGGACTAATATTGTTTTTCCAATTTCAATTTCGTGTAATATTTTTATTTGTGCAATCAAAAACCTACGAAGAGCACTCATAAGAACGCCGTCTGAATATTTGTTTATATTTGGAGCCGGGTTTCAATGGAAAAATTCTATAATATTCTTAAATTTAGAATTTAAGTCAATTTTTCCACATCATATAAGTAATACTAATCCTACCACCGTTGGTATACTGGTTGGTTCTATTTTGCTCTACAATTTTTCGTGGGCGTATGCAGAACCGTACTGAAGTTTTATTGCATTCAGATATATAGTTTTCGAAAATACATACAGAAAAATATACAAGCGTTGATATTGGATGATTATCATCCGGATAAATGCTGTGCCTACTGTTAAATATTACTCATACACAGATACCACGCGGTAGACAAACGCCTAGTATTTCACGTAGAATTCAGTTTACGTAGTAGACAGTTCTCTGTGACGCCTGCTTTGTATTTTTAGGTTTTAATGGACGTTTTGTCGTTTTATCTTATTTAATAAAATAAGCACTGACGCAAATATAAAGAGGTAATATTGAGTGACTATTGGAAGATTTGACAGGATGTGTAATACGTAGGCATGATAGGATAATAGGTATGATTAAGTTGGCTGTTCCACTATTAAAAAAAATCATTTTTTTTGTCAGCTATCAAATAAGTGTATTTTAGCTTTCAACATTAATACTAGCTGTACTAATTTTTAGCTATTTAATATATTAAAATTAATTCGGGGTAAGGGTCATTTGAGTCATAAAAATCGGGGTCGAATAAGCCATATTAAAGTAACTCCTAATTCTTATTATGTTGTTTCATTGAACTATTTATATTTTGTTATATGCAGTGCGGTTGAATGTGCTGTGCCAAATTATTGCTTCCCAATATTTTAATTACCCTCAAACACACAACACTTTCTTTGAAATAAACTGTATACCATCATACTGACCGTCCAAAGTCACAGTCTCAAACACATGAACTCCCCAAAAATTAAAATTAGCAAGAAGATAAAAAAGTCCGAGAAAAAACCAGCGTGGAAAGCAATTTTTCAAAGAGTCTAATAAAGAGAATCACTCTGTTAAGAAATTTAATAATAAGGTCGATAGTAAAATGTAAAACACTACTTTTTTCAGACACGGAAGAGGATAATTATTTTTGCGCCGAGTCTTTTTCATATCCCAGTTGAAGAGTGGGTACAGTGCACTAGTTGCCAAGAATGGGCTCACTTGAAATATATTTCTGGTGTTAGTGCAATTTATATTTATATGATTGGAGACCACGATTAAACAAATAAAGTTTCTCTTTTTTTATAAAAAGTTTATTTTTGTGAGGAATATCAGAAATCTCTTTCTTTTTGTTTATATATTTCATATGTTTTAATGCGCAAAAGTTTGTACAACCAAATGGCTTAAGTGATCCCTTTGGGTGGTTCAAGAGACCCCGCTTGGGGGTATAATGAGTCATTTGCCTTTTGTCGTTATAAATTAAATTTAGTAAAGTAAACGTCGGATTTCCCAAACTTTTTCTTTTCCTAATATGCAGTCAAATAAATAAACTCTCTTCTATTTTTATTTCTTTGAACCCTACGTTGATTTAAATAAAATCTTGGTCAAAAGCTCTGCCCTACCGCCGTCAAAAATACCTATATATAGATTAAGTTAAGATTTTCTAACCTCTTGTCGAACTATTTAAATTAGATTACGACCTCATACGTTTTAAAATTTTTACGACACAGTTGTATCACGATCCAGATAAATTTGTTTAACGTCATAATGTTACTTAATGTAGAAAATAATAGCCTTTTTTTCTTAATCAATGTCGACCGACTTGATTTTACGAATCTAGTTGGCCGTTGACGCTTTTGATCGGTGACACGTTTTTAATCCCTGCCTTTCATTGCAGTCTTCTCCAAAGGACAATGCGAGACCGGACAGTATCGTTTCCTCGCGAAGTCGGGGGGCTACGCCTGGGTCCAGACCCAGGCGACTGTCATCACGGACAAACAGCAGAAACCAACAAGCGTCGTCTGCGTAAACTACGTAATCAGGTAGGCCTAGATTTAAACTTCTTAGGACGCATTCAAATGTATATTACTATTTAAATGGTTCATGTTATTGTTTTTTTGACTTTGTGTGAATCAGCAATCAGATCTGAGAAGCGGACTCAAGGTAAGTGACAATTTTACGATACCTTTCTTGTTTTAGATGTGCTATGGAGTTTTGTGAAAATTCAATGGTCTACCGCCATTTCATGTGACTAGAAATATTATTTACTTAGCCTTATTAAATAGCAATCGTATAATTAAATTAAAAGCCCATTTTTATTACGGCGAGCGGGGAACGTTATGATAGTTAACAGCCTACGGTACATTGTATTAATCGAAAGCAATTAGGTCGAGCAAAATGGCATGATGACAAAGCTTCATTAAGATTTAATTTCATTGTTCCACTCTTACCTTATATCGATTTCTGATTTTTAAACAAATTTTAATTTGCTGCAACCACCCATTGTTTTCTTGTGTATTAATGAATTCGTTAAGGAATACGTATTTGCAAACATTAACTATAAATGCATTACGGAATAAGATCAGAATCATACTTATCACGAGTGTTCTTGATGATCCGTTAGGTGCAGTTTCTATGCTATTGCGCGGGTCGTAGAGTCGATTCCCTCAAAAGAATTTTCTGAGAAATTTATGTGTATAAAACAATATATTTTTATCTCATAATAGGCCCCTATAATGAGCTAAAGAAAATAAACAGGAAGGAAAGAATAATTACTATAACACAGTGCATATGTAATACATACATATGTTCTGTGTTATGATATTAATGAACAAAAGCTGGTTAAGTTTGTGTCCTAGTGTTTTCCCCCATCGGACGCATGCATCTTACTTTTCAGACAATCGGGTGATCAACCCGTAATGCTCTAATCCAACTAAGAAACAACAAGCGGGATTCAAACCCACGAACTCCGTTTTTTAAAGCGCGGGCCTATACCACTAGGCCACGGAGGCAGGCGATAAATTAGTCTATTAAAGCCTAGAATAGAAAGTGTTGTAAAAACTTGGGATGAATTTAAATTGTTTTTTTTTTATTTTGTTTACCTTGTAAAACGCAGAAGTTGGTGTATCATGTTTTGCAATTTTGACTTCAACGATTATGACGTAATACTTACTATTTAGATTATAACAGCGAGGTTCTAAATAATCTATTTTATTGATTTTTTCCTACCATCCTTGGCCGTACACTGCCACAATCGTACTTAAAACAATTCCTGATATTGTACTTGTATGAAGATAAGCCAATCTGACAATTTTGTCGATTACACATAGGCGGCTTCCTTTGTAAAATATATTTATCAACATATAACGCTTAGGTTGGCTTAGCTTAAACAGAAAGTTGTAAAAGCAGAGAGTTTTTTGTAACCTGGTTTAGATCAGCCGAAATCATGGTGGTCTCTTTATTTTAACACTTCTTGTCTTGTTTTCTGCTTTAAACAAAAAATGCGTATTACAAAAATTATTTTACATCAAAAAACTTGTTTGTAGGCAGTCATCAGCAAATGGCACTTAAATACGTATTTTATGGTACAATAGCTTAATTATAGATTTTCAAATTAATAACGTGGTATTATTAATATAATATAAACGTTATAATATTTTTTACATTGTTATTATCGTTTTAACTCGAATTTTTTTTTAATTTTCGTCTTTCTATTTTGCATTAAGCGTTGCGATAGGTAAGGTATAATGCATCTATAAAGATTATAAACTCACTAACTACTTTCTCATTAAAAGTAAGGACCTACAATCTCTCATCATTAATGAAACTTGCAATTAATAATGATGTTTTCCCGATAACCGATATAGATCTCTCATAATGAAAACTCTTAAAATGTCTCTTGGTGTGATTTTCTTTTGAACTGACAAGGTATTAAAACAAAAAAATCTTAATCTGCCTTAAATTGTTTTCAAGGAGTTCTTCTGGAGTTAGGTTAATTAATGGTCTCGTAATTATCTTTTATTCATTTATTTTTGATTACACGTTTTTTTTTTTATCTTTAACTGAGTAGATAAATTGGGCGTATTGTTTGGATACAATTTAACAATTATCGTTCTTTTCGGACAAGAATTCAAAAATAAGTAGATAAGCGGAATCATTAAAAATTTAGTCAGTAGATAATTTTTACATTTTAAAACTGGATTTTTCCACGATGTAAAAATGATATAAGATCGCAATGGAACTATATAAATCGCAGATTTTAATAAACATGCGCGATAGATGAAGTATCGACGCCAACGCTGATGCCTGTCTACTATTGGCCAAATTGACTACACCAAATTGACCCCCGGCCTGGGTACTAAAATATGTACAACAATGCGAGAGCCAATAACGGCTTGTTAGCGAGGATTCATACGTAAAATATCCTTGGGCCCGAAAATCGTTTATCAGCACTGGTGCTTTAAGAAAATGTTATATCATTGTTTTGCCCTATCTCGATGCCCCGAAACGTGCTCCGATGTTTTGTGTTAACTTTGAACTTTGACACGGTCGTTTCTTTTAATGAAACAATAATGGACATTTATTTCTCCGTTATCAACGCACGCCGGTGAAGATTATTTATAATATTTCGCTTGTTGCTAGTGCTTAAAAGACTGTAGCATGATTTGTTTATACCGAGGGGGAATTTCTCAATTACATCATAGATTTTTTTTGTTATATGTGATATTTATATTTCACCTTTTTGTGTGTTATCAAAATGCTTTATTTACTAGCGATGGAATAAGATCGGTTTGGATATAAAGTTTCATAGACTCATCAAGCCCCTCGCTATAATTATAGTTCAGCACTAGTCTAATGTAAAAAATAAAATCGGTCATAACGTAGATTCGATTTATTTATATGCAACTTTATAAGTCGATTAAATCTAACGGAATACACTGTTACTTCATGTTTTAATATTTAATAACTTTGATTAGGTTTGATTAACTTCGATAAGTATGGTATAGCTAAAGAATTAAAAGACAAGGAACAAATTAGATTGTTCTTCAACACCTATTATTCTTGGTTCTTATTCACTGGTTTGACAGTAAGTCGATTGAATTTTTGGAGGTTAGAAGAGAGTTCTAATTAAACTTTTTGATAAAACACTGCGAGTCCAATTTTACAGGTCTTCGATAAAACGTCATCCATTTACTTATTTTCAAACAATAGTGTTTATAGGGTGAAGATAGAGAACAAGGGGCATAAAATAGGATTAACATCCCTCCTTTTTCGAAATAAATTGTTATCGATGTCCCTTTTCGCGTTTTCGCAAACGACTAGTGTCATCGTGTGGAGAAACGATTTATCCGACGTCGTTAAAGAACGCAATACCCCAATAAAATATCGAGTATGGTCACGTTATAAGAATTTTCCACTTTCAAATTTTTGCTTTTTTTTAAGAGTATATTAAAGGTAATATCACACATATGGCTTGTCCTTTACCAATTAAATAAGCGCCAGTGTTATTTTTAATCGACGTGAACCGTTATTATTCCAAATATAATACTAATTAACTCCTAATCTGCCATTTTCGTTAAATATTTCAATAATTACATTGAATTGTCTTATTCAGAAAAATATAGTGTCGAGATTTGTTTAGGCGTGCTTCTAATAGTAAGCGACATGTTCAATGACACAGTACCACACATAACTTGCTTGGCCCTGCCCTACGAAATTTATATTGGGAACAGTGTATCGGCAATTCAAATAGAAACACTTTAGTTCTTACACATTGCTGATTGTCGGTAGATTAATTGCCCATACGCTGGTACTGTCATCGTCACGTACTACGCAAAAAAGCCACTTTATACGGTCGATGAAGCCTAATGATTTTTAGGTCATTCGCTTGTGCTGCTCGTAAAATAAAGTCTATTTTCGAATGTACTCTATATTATAGTCATATATTGTATTATTATATATCGTAGTCAAAACCATATATCATATCAATTCTAAAGATAAGAAACAAATCTTCAATTTATCTTTTCCTGCCTACAAACAAACGGCAATAAACTAACCTGTCCCATGAGGCCAACAGCGATTTGTTATTCCTCGCTCGAAATTATTCAACCGAGATGACGTACGGAATAATTTTAAATAAGTTTTCGTCAATAACACCCTTAGCTCCCGCTCCTGGTTTAGTATTTTTTTTTTTTGATACCTGACCGCTAAAGTAACGTTTTGAGACTTGAACACAGATTCTTACGCGATGAAAGAGTAATTATTTTAAACTCTATTCACTCGTATAAAATCCTGCAGTGTGTTACAAAATTAATGTCCAATGCAATAGCATTGGAGCTATTAATATACGTTTACTTTAACTCATAAATAATCATGCTTGAGACTTGATAAATATTTATAACTTTATAAGGGCATGTATTGTGTCTTCAGTAATAACTATAATAAAGCGAACAGTTCGCAATGAATCAAATCCGCTAAACAACACTTCTACACGTACATTATTCGTGTAGATGTTGATTATTTTGCAATGTCGTTCATTTATGCTTTATATCAGGAGACGCCATCCGGCGGCCTGTAAGCCACTACAGTACGGCCCGCGCAAGTAAAAGCCGTTCCACACAACGCCGCACCGCAGTAATTAAAATAATTTCGTTCTTTTGTATCCGCGGTACCCGACAAGAACATTAAAATGAGAGTAACAATAAATATGGTTAAAATACAAAAGTTAGTTTTATCCAAGATAAATGTATTAATACCACGAAATGTGGTCCGCACCAATATCCTCATAATATATGTGGCCAATTGTGTGGTCAGTGTGTTGAAACTGGTATATTCGTGCTTCCAAGTGACATGATGTTTGTTTACATATTGTTAGCGTATTATTGAGGTTGCCTTAGACCGCCTGCGGAGCATTAGCTTAGTCTTACTAATATAAATATAACTATAATATTAAGTGTGTTTGTTAATTCGTCATTGTCAAATAGTAACGAAACAATAAAGATCATTTTTTTGTTATTGTAACTGAGAGTGTTACATAGATTTTTGTCCCGAAATTATATGGAAGAAAGAATTAACTCAGGTGAAGGCGCAGACAGGTGCTTTACTAAATTAATTTCTGTTGCCAAACTATGGATATTATCTTTATCGTCATATTATAAATCCTTTTTACCGGACCAGAACAAAATAAAAAAAAAACAAATATATATATGAGATCGACCTGATTTTGTTATTAGTGCAGTTGAGCCTGCACGGGAAGGACTAAACCTCGGTTATTATATGGAAAAGAAGTATCGCAATGGAATTAAGAAATGACGAAAAAAAAAATTGTTCCGTACAAAGTGATAGGCATAGATTTTTACTATGCAATATTTCTAGGTAAATAGTGAAGCGTAGGGCGGGTTAAAATTGTATTCTGTTTATTTCAATATACCAAATGGCACTGTACTATTATAGGTAATCGAGATCAACTCTAACTCGCTCATCTCGTTTCAAAGTCTTATAAATAAAAGGCTGTTAGCCCGCCCCACTCTCAACTACTGCTAACTGCTAAATTGGACATCATCACGTGGTTATCGCTTGTGACATCTGAAAGCAACCGAACAGTAGGTAGACTAAATTCGACTCGGCCTTACAGCTCCAACGGAAAATTTATCTTATCTCGGTTGACAGTAGATAAGGAGCGTTAAGTGCATCAGAGCGTTGTGTCGATGCAGTTAAGGCCGGGGTTATCATAATAGAGGCATAGCAACTCCTCTATAGTATCACTATCAACGATTGGATGGGGATGATTATAAGAAACAAACATCGAATGCTTATTTATAGTGAGAATAGGCCACTGGTACACCATAGTAGTTAACATCTACTAGGCGAGCTCCGTTAACATCTGTTAATACTTGAATTTCGTCTTAATTACATGTTATAAACGTTGTATAAGATAATCAAGAATCAATTCAGAGAACATCATTCAAACGCATGTTTTGTGAATGATCATATTCACAAATCATGACAAAATGATCTATTGAAGTGAATGATCTATTGACAGTGGTAGAGCCACGCAGCTGTTCCCGCTGCTGAATGGGCCGGCTCGAACCGGGTAATTACCACGACCTC
>DWHO01005566.1:0-10236 GCA_018247575.1 Eurytides lysithous rurik | reverse complement strand
GTCGTGATACTAATCCGGTTCGAGCCGGCACATTCAGCAGCGGGAACAGCTGCATGGCTCTACCACCGTAAATATAAAATTATACACAAAATATTCAGATGGCTTCTATCAGATGTGAACAATTCTAAAAATGAGATAGCTCTGTTATTTGTGGATTAGTAAGATTAAATTTAACAGCCCATTCATCAGAATGATTATGCAATTTCAGGAATGCATCATAAAAAAACTTAAGGTATAATTACACTAAGTTTTTTTTGTTATGAAGTTGAAGGCATTTCGCTGCGCTCGTCACTTAGAAATGTAGCATGGTCTATCTCTATGACCAGTAATTATGCTTGCATTATTACTCGCCTCCATGGCCTAGTGGTATAGATTTTGACTGGCCCGTTAGTGTAGTAGTTAGTGCTCCTGACTGCACAGCCAAAGGTCGTGGGTTCGATTCTCACCCAGGACAAAATATTTGTGCGATGAGCATAGGTGTTTGTTCTGTGTCTGGCTGTTATTTATCTATATAAGTATGTATATCAGTTGTCTGATTACCATAGTACAGACTCTGCCTAGTTTGGGATCAGATGGCAATGTGTTATATGTCCCATGATATTATTGTCATTCTTATTATTATTATTCATTATTATTCTAGTTTAAAACTATGCGTGCATCTAGCTGACACGAGTATAGTCGAGATTTTTAAGAACAGCGGTGTTAAGAATTGAAATTAATATCGTTAGTGCCCAATATTAATTGCGCCACCCGGAGGCCAAATGAAAATCGATTATTAATCGCCAGTCACAATGTAACAATCGGTTAATTGTGCGAATAAATATCTCATTCTTTGTTATGAGTCGTAGTTAACCTAATTATTGATGTTTTTACGATACACCGACAACATTCTTTTAATATCTAAGCTATACTTTTATTTGCGACGTTTATGAACGCGTGCGTCAGCTGGCAATTATATTTCATTAAGTCGTATAACATACATGCAATATTTATCATGGGTCACCTGAGACTTATAATAGTAACAACCCATTAATTGAGTAGATCGTTATGATTTACGTCACAGATCATGTAAAGGATTGCGTGTTTCCTATCATTATCGATTGTTTCATGTTACGCTTTTTAAATGACAAGTTGTTACACTATTAAACAACTAAGGATCTTAGGAGATTTTATAGGGTATTTTTGTTATAATGAAAGTAAATAAAGGAAACATTATTAATTGAGTCGGTATTGTAATTTATAGAGTGCCGTTATCTGGTTTTATCATCGTGGTTTAGAATGACAGCATAAACATTTTTATAGAATGCAATTCGTGCACCTGATTGCAAGCAGTGGCTTGTCTCCACGCATAAAACACTGTACCGTGATTAGAATATTTCAAAACTGATTTTGAGTAGACACATCTTTATGACTGGTATTTTTTTCTAAATATTGCCTTTTGAACTTGACACAATAGAGATTGTTTTCAAGACCAACAAAAAGTCAGTTCGATAATATTTTAAAGTTTACTTAGTTTGAAACTAGATAGCGCTAATTTAAGACTTAGCTTGCGTATTGTTTGGTCAATAGGCATAGTATGTATGGCAAACCAAAATTGTATTTTTGTCTCAGGAAATTCGAAATCGAACCTCAGATCAGTACACTGCGGTTTTATTGGGTATTCCCTATTGTCAGGTCAAACTAATACCAACTGCGGTATTAAACAGGTAAGACATTTCTAAACGATGGCACAATAACTGACTGAAGAGCTGAAGCTATCTAAGCAGACTGCAAGAGCCGTACCAAGCCGGTTTCTAATAAGCTCATATGATGCCCAATAGACCTTTAACTACTAGAAGCAATAGATATTTACCTAAAATGTTATCCGATCTATTCTCTCTGAATGCCAATCCTTGAAAAGAGCTTACGTGTACGCGCTCTAGATTGTTTTTAGCGTCAGTTCACATCCTTAAAACTGTGATCAGAGTAACTATCGTTTAATGCATAGTAATTCAGACAAGAGAAAGTATTTTGTCACGTATGTATATAATTTGTGAGTAAAATGAACGTCGCGTGTGTTAAATAAGGTTTGCTTTCGTTTCTTTTTGTACCTCCCAATTTGTGTCTTTTTCCTTTTATAACAATTTATATTTTGACACCAATCAAATTTAAAGAGTATTACTTTTATGTTTGATAATGTTTTTAGTATTCTTATAATTTTTAATGGACAGGGTAAAAAACAACGATTGGATTTCTTGTGGTTGCACCGATTATTATGTACTAAGACGTACATATCTTTGAACAAAAATAAGCTATAATATATGTAATTAAGTTAGGTGCTTTATTTTTTTTGTCCCTTTTTATATTTTGAGTATCCCCACATAGATATTTGAAAAAGCTATATTTTAAAATTGGCATATGATTAAATATTTTCATATAATTAGTACAAAATTTGAAAGGCGGAGTTGACGGCGTCTGGTCTTTGGCCTTGAATATCAAGTTTACAAAATTTATTGTGATCCAAAACTGCTCTTGTTTTCCTTCTGTTAATTAAATCCTAAAACACGTTTAAAAAAATGTGGTTTGTCTTTTAATACCATAAGTGCAAAATTAAAAAAAAATTTAAAATCGAGATGAAAAAAAAATCGTTTCTTTTAATAACGTACTCTTTATGCTGCTAGGTCATCGTTACGAACGGTATTAATATATTTTATGCTTACATGCGCCAATTTTTTGCGTACTGTTAAGTAATGCTGTTCTCGGACTAACCGTTGTATATAATGTATTACCTAATAGTACTGGACGTTAATTTACTCGCTTATAAATAATATGGTAATTGACATGCTTAAATATCTCAGGAAGTGTTCCTTTTACTATTATTTTTATTATCAATGAAATTTAAATTTGAAACATAAAAGTAATAATTAACTTTTTATTTTACCGTTTTTACCCTAGACTTCACGTGAAATTAAGTTAGATGCCCAGCTGATTTTAAAGACGCTACTTATCAAAGAGATTAGCACATATATTAACAAGGCTACACGTGTCTGTAACGAATGGAACCAGTTTCAATGGATTGGATGCAAGTTGTCCATAAGTAATCAGTGGGCAATCGACCAGCCTGATGACCAGTGGATAAGCAGCTATAACTTTCGTCACTCAATTTGTATACCGGCCACCGTGTGAAATGCAACATATGAAAATTATTCATGCATTCAAAAACTTATCGAATCACTATATATTAATGAAGTATACACAAACACTAGCCAGTAACTCTCAGTTTGATTCACGTTCGTAAAGATAACATTTGCGAACGGATGTGCGATACTTGCATGTAGGCTGATGATGCGTATGAATCCTTGGTTAGGCTTGAATCATAAAAATTATCAATAACAATGCAACAACTTACTTCTAAACCCGTGTAACATCCAATATCTTCAGCATAAAAAAAAACTCCAAAATAATAACTCAATAGCAGTAAATGTTGAAAAACTTGAGGAACGTCACAGATTCTCACTAAAAAGTCAGAAGCACATTTAATTTTTTTTTAAATTTAAAAAAAAAAAGAAGTCCGTCTAGTAAAATCACTGACGAGCGATCAGGCGCACGAAAAAAAAAATACAGCGTTTTGATACGTTCCGACCCGCAGCGGGAGTTGGCGAAACTGACGTACGCAGCGCGCAGGCGCCGCCAAGGTATTGTTAAAAGTTACTTTTACTTGCGCGACATGCTGCTCTAGGTGGCCCGACGGAGACCTCGCCGCCGCCGCGCTGTCACTACACGCCTGCGCGTCCGCGAAAGGGAAAAACCGAGTTGTCTCTTTTCGTCCACAGCGGCGACTACGTTAGAAAATTTATAAAGCCGATACGAACTGTTTGTGCAAGATTAAAAAGGAAATTTTATAGCAATGCTAGGTGTTGGCCACGGTTGATTGAAATTTTAGGTGAGCGTTGCCTTACTTCCTCGCGTCCAGTTGCAAGTAGAAACATAGTAAGCACATCGGCGAATAAAATGAATTAAAAAAAAGAAACAATTGTTGACGTTGTCTCGGTGTAGTAAAGCTTAACTTTTTTAATACTTTTTACATAAAGACACCAACATTGTGTTGGTGACTTTATGCAGTATTAATTGTAAACAACCATTCGCGAAAAAAATGTACGTCAAAAGTTTTGTTTTTAGCAAAGATTTATCGTTAAACGTGTTCATGAAATTGTGTTTGTTAGTCTTTTTTCACGCACCACCAGTTTTTTTTTCGGGAAATAAGGTGAGAAGAGTTACTCGTGCGCTCGTGATGTTAGATGTCTTATATCTTATGTGTAACGGATGCTGACGCTTTTATCTTATGCGGATTTATAAAGCTTCATTGGGCACCGCATCCGCGGGAAAACCAGTTCCCACGAGTTGGATAGACCCTACGACTGGAGGGTCACGCATGATTTATTTCCAAACAAAATTTGAGGATGTTGCCTAAGGGCGGGATACAGTAAATGGACCGAAATCACGACGGCCGTCGACTGTATTTGGCTAAGCGGTGGATGGGGGCGTTTAGAACCGCCACGGGATGTGGATGTACTCAGTGTACATGGTGTGGGTTTGCCTTGCTCTGAGGCGAGTGCCACCTATAGTGGGATGTGTGATAACCCTACTTGAGTGTGTCCGGGGTCCAGTCCCTACCCACACTGGGTTGACTGGACCACGGACGGAGATTTCGAATAACCGATCACCCCTGTCTCGTCGTCCAGATTGAGAAGGACGTTCCGCGGATGACGGTTAAATTCGGACACGTCGGAATCCGGTACATAAACAGTCTGATGGATGTTTTGTTCAAAAGAAGCTTATGTCTTAAGGACATTTTATTTTATCGATAATGCAAAGAGTTGATGCGACCGGTGGCGGTGGAAATATGCGTAGAAAAAGTGAGTTTGGCCTCAAGGTTCACTTCTAGGTACTTGATCTTCTTCTCCTATGGGATCGGTCTGCCGTAGAGTGATTTGGCACAGGTCACTCCTAGCTAGTAGGCAGCGCCCCCTTCCTTGTCAATAGGGCGTATGTCCGTGATTCTTTTGCGAGAAAAGAAAACTGCACCACTTTTAGCCGGATGGACGTACAGAAATGAGTCTGGGGAATCTGCTAGAGCAGTAGAGGGCTGCGTCGTCCGCAAAAAGCGCGAGTTCGACATAGGGTGGTCTGAGGATGTCGCACGTATAGAAAAAGAGTGCACTAGTATTTGGGTCTGAAACCGAACTGCTCGTCTGGGATTATGCCGTAAGAGAAGATATAATCTTTTAACCGCTCGACTATGATTCACTCGTAGAGCTTCCTCAGTGAGCTGAGGAAACTGATTGGACATCCAACGCAGGTGAACCATCGTTAGTGCGAGTTAACGAGGAAGGGGGTAAAGACGCTCTGTTTTGTGTTCTCTTGCCGGCTGCCAGAAGGTAGTGTGCTATGGCTCGATTCCTTCCAGCAGTGTCCCAGTCCAAGTTACGGAATTCCGTTACCCGATCCTTAACCACGTTTTAGAGATATGTAAGGGGGGCCAGATTTGAATCCGATCGGTAACGGTCGTAGACTGTTAGGGCTATATTTTTGGTTCGAATCAGCTGTCGAAGGTCGTCGGGGAAGTGTAGGTGACGGTTGTCCGTGTCCCTGACTGTCCTTGCGAACCCTTCGACTGCTTCAACGAGAAGGTACGTAACTGGGGAGGTTTAGGGATGACCTTCGCCTTAACGCGATTGTTGCGTTGGGGCAAAGGCTGGTGCATCCGAGGCTGGTGGAGGTCTGTTCTCAGGAGGTGGCTGGACAGGCGACACGGTACCCTAAAACGATACGGGTGTTTAGGAAGGTATCTGTTTCGTGTGGCGGGGAAGGAACTTACAGTGAAATGCCACCACAGTGACGTATATGCCAAGGGAACGGCTCTATACGCATTGGACGATTACCCAGCCTGGACGGAGTAACGCTGAGAGTTATGCGATCGTGGGGCATGACTTCTAGCTTCCGGCCGTGGTTCAAGCTATGGTGGATAGCGAGATGGTGTGGGTCGCAAAATGCGAGGACACAGTCACCCGGAAGGAGGTCACGGAGAGATTAAGGGAGGTAACTACCACCGAGGATATCCACCGCCGAAGACCAGGGTGCAGGAGCTTGGCCTGCGCCCTAGCGCGCACAACCTTAATTCCTGAGAGTGAACCTGAGAGTAGTATGGAGGTGCCTGCCGTTAAATACGGGGTTTGTGAACGGTGCTGTGCTAATTGCGCGGGTGCAGCATCATATGGCTGGATCGAGTGCCTTAGCACCCGTGGAGAGGTGGTCTGAGAAGGCCATAGTCGCACAGGGATAGCGAAAAATTGGGTAAATTATCAGATTGGATACTCAATGTGATTACATTAGTAAAAAAAGAAAAACAAGATCAATGTACATCACACATCATTGGCAAAGCTATATAACTCTTTTGTTGAAGTACTAAAATCTTAATTCAACCTATTTAATTTTATGTTAATAAACAGTAACCCCTCTTATAACACAGTAGATTAGTTCCGCGTTATACGAAAACACGTTGTGAGGAGTATTCCCGCATAACGCGCTTTTACGACCCCGTATAACACGTTATTTACAAATGATTCACGTTTAACTTTTCTCGTTAATGGGGGTTCAATTGGAATATTACGAAAAAACTATATTATGAACGAAATACGTACATTTTTATTAAAATCAAACTAAGAACATTTTAAATAAAAAACTTACTCGTATGCATATGTAATAAAATTTCACAGTACAGAAAAGTAACGTGGGAAATCCCCGAGTTATAAGGGGGAATACCTTTGTTATACGAGGGGTTGAAATCGCGTAATATGAAAATAGATTATAAGAGTACCGTGTTATAGGAAGGATTACTGTATTTGAATAAGATACACGGATAAACATATACACGAACAAATATCTGTACGTCTTACATATATTGCAATGGGTCCCACCCATAAAAATCTGCGTCAAACATTTGTTTTTTATTTTTTTTATTTTATTACCTATATTTGGGATACATATAGTTCGATATTGCAATCCAACCATAGACCACATTGGCTTTGTAGGATTGTAACGAAGTAGTTTTATGGTCTGCATCTGTTTTGGTAGTAAGTTTGGTCCGTTTTAGGATAACGGCCTTTGAAATAAAGATAAGCAAAACGGTCTGTAAGGTGATCTTATTTGGTAATTGAAACAAAAGATCTGAGGGCAATTATTCAAAGTATATGGATGAAATAATTTTATGGTGTGTTGCTTTTGATTACAAAACATTTGTACTGTGCACACGATTATTATAAAAATAAATAGCAGTATATAAACTAGAGACGTGTTAAAGGGATATCTTATTGCTTATTGTTATATTTGCATACTTATATATATGTGTAATATACCGTGTTGGTACTGCCGATCTGTCAAATACCAAGTTCAATAACATTCAAATCTATATATTTGCTTCATCACATATAGCAATAAAGAAAACATTAAAATAAAATTTACGTAATACGATTTGGATCTTATTTCGTTGTGTAAAAAGATACTTATTTATTATTATTTTTATTACATCGTGTTATTTCTAACCTCTAACTACAACCATAAAAAGGATTTCTTTATTGTTTTTTTATTGAGGTAATTATAACATATCCTTTCCTTTCTATTACCATTTAATTTAGTTTAACATTATATTGTATGTTTTAATTTAAAAAAAATGCTGGAAATCGGTTTTGAAAAAATACTCCTTAATTTTATTTGCAGTAGATGTTAATAGTTTGTACTCACATACATCATATTAACGAACAAAAGTTTTCGAAAATACATAAAGAATATTTCAATTAAGCCTAGAGATTTCTATACCATATAGAAAATGGAAATTATGAGTTTATTATTTTATAATTCATTATATATGACAATTAAGTGATTATTTTTTTTAATACAAGCTGAAAGTAAATAACGTAAGGAAAAATCTTCAATAATTTTATTAGCAGTGTCGACGTGATATATACTAATGCTTCTATGACTATAATAAATATATAAATTATTTTTTTTTAATATTATTGATAAATTTTGAAGAAAGTTCTTCAAAATTTATCAATAATATATCAGTGGTACTTGGAAAACGGATATAATGAGTAAACCGTTTTATCGTTCATAAAATATGATAATTTATGTCTTTTTTAAAAGAAATAGTTTCATACGTCTTATTTTATTTCCAAAGCAGTGATGATCGATCGCATAGTAAACGAATATATAGGAAATAGTGAGAAAAGTATAAGCTTAATCTTGGTTAGAGAATAACTAGCTTGGAATAATTTTGGCCGCACATTTGTTTGCTCCGAAGATTGATTAAAGCAATATGTAGGAGAATATGTTCATAATAAATATGGAATGAAAATGAAAATATTAATCATTATTTGTAACAGTACGGTGACCATGACTTCGGTCTGTAATAATTTTTTTACGCAAATAATAGTAAGAGTAAAATTCTTTTAAAGTAAATTGATCAACGGGATTTGATAACAATTTTTATACAATTGTTATATATTATTAAAGTAGTACAAAACAACTGACTAAAGAAATCAGCATTTGTAACGTCAATAATAGGTTTTACAAGAGGCTTTACTTGCGTGAATTTAATTTTTTTTTCATTTTCTTGATAGTAGAGGCTTACGCCACGCCCCGTCCCAAAGAAATAGCTTTTCCTAAATAATATCTAAAATAACTTTCAAAAAAACGTAAATTATTGATTACGACTCTATAATATCAGTGCAGATAAAAGAATAAAGTAAAGATGCCTGAGATTAAAGGCTTGTCCAAATAAATGTAAAACTAATTGGCCACCACACGTATGTACATGTGATACGAACGTTTGAACTGTAACCGGAGTCGGTCTGACAACACGAGATCCGCCAAATAATATGTGAACATATAGTGAACGTCAAGGTCGGGTTCTAGTTTCTTTCCAATTATTAAGTATACGAATGTAGACAAGAGCACGATATCTAGTCAAGCGTCAAGAGAAACTGTTATAGGTATTTTGCGCACTGAAAAAAATATCTTTTGTATTAAAATAACATCGCGGAGGAAAAATTTACGGCCGTCTCACTGTTACCTTAAATGTGTTCAAATTTATTGTATTATTTTTAACGTAAGAATATTTTATTGAGTGGTTTATAATAAAATAAGGATTAAGTTATCATTTTAACTGTTTTTTTTATATCTCTGCCAATTGTCACCCAAAAAATTAAATTAAATTCCCTTGGGTTCATATCCCCAATTAGGAAAGGCAAGGCAAGGCTGCCAACGCATTTACAAAACGTTCGACGTTGCAAAATTCCATGGGCAGCCGTTTCTGCTTCCTATCAGTTGAGCTACTTGATCGTTTCTCCGTCTACTCTATAAAAATGATTGTTTTCCCAAGGTTAGTTCCACAGAAATTTCATAAGTATTGCACCTTGAACTTCGATTATATATACATCAAGGAGGATAAGATTATAAAAGTAAGATATTATTTATGATTCATCGATTAGGAACTGGAATGTAAGTTCCAAGTAAATCTAGCAAGATTTATTTTAGTATAAATCTTGCTAGATTTTTTTGACGTCGATTTAGTCAATACTCATATATTATTTAAATGAAAAGTGCTATCAGATTAAATGTCTGTTTATTTTGATAACATTAATGCCATGAAGAATTTCTAATATTTTTAATATGACAGGTAACGTTTCAAATACGAGATTTTTTTTAAATATTTTTAAATAAATTATTATTGCTTTAATGGGATCTATTAATCATAACCAGTTCAAAGATCTCCAGCGGCGTAAGTGGTTTTTGTAAAATTCAGTGATACTAAATATATAATACGTAAAAAAAAATTGGTATAACAGTGCATTGCAAATTTGAAAAAAAATTGTAAAAAAAAACTGAAAACATGTCCTTCAATATCTCATTAAATCTTCTGTAACTTATATTATAATTATGTATCTTAATAGGTCGGGGCAAAAGTATTTTCGTATTTGAAACGTAACAATTTCGAAACATTTCTTAAAAAGTTGACGGGTTACGGGTGATGAAAAATGGGTGACTTACGATAAGAATGTGCGAAAAAGATCATGGTCGAAGCAAGGACAAGCCCCACAGACCGTGGCAAAGCCTGGCTTGGCTCGGAACAAAGTGATGCTATGTGTATGGTGGGATTGGAAAGGAATCGTCCACTATGAGCTTTTGCCACCGGGTAAA
>DWHO01005565.1:0-10237 GCA_018247575.1 Eurytides lysithous rurik | reverse complement strand
TGGGTGGGAATCGAACCTACGACCTTTGGCTTTGCAGTCAGGAGCACTAACCACTACACCAACGGGCCAGTCAATGTGTAGTGTGTATGTGTATATGTTGTCTTTTATTATATATTCTATATTATTATATTCTATTTTGTTTTACGTTATTATACTTTTGTTACATTCTTAATATCTCCTTATAAAAATGTCCCAACGATACGCCTATCATAATTTCTCGGTTGACCGGCAGAAAATGCCTACAAGCGTTAAGTACGCCCTTTGTAATCCCTTAGTATAAGGTGTTTATAATAAATAAATTAATAAATAAATAAAGGTCGAAGTGTATTAAATAGGTATAATCTATTGATAGCTCATATCAATGCCAGAGTAGACTGCCTGAGAAATATACAGTTTAAATACGCAGACACCATGTGTCGACACATGTGTTTGGTACACCTTTTTTCTATACTTTCACAGTAGTAGTGTATGACCAAAATTCGCTCCATTTTGGTCAAAATATATAAAAAAAGGGCAAGCCGGGCTTTTGGGCTTGTATGGTAGTACCGCCACAGCAAACCACATTAGATTTTATAAGTGGTAAGACTATAAGTCCGCCTGAGATAGTACCACTGCATTGCCTGTCGATGTACTCTCAATTAATGCGTGAGCAATGCGGTGTTCTTTTTTGAAGGTCATTTCTCGTCTCGCTTATCCGTCAGACGCATTGGCCAGTCTCGTCATTTAATATCCTGATAAAAAGACACCCATACGCCACTAGGCCGTGCACTACACCTCAAATGAAGCAAGCGAGTTCTCTCTTTTAACATTCAACCTCTCACTTCCAGTGAACGTGTCCTCTCCCAGCTCGCCCACTTGTGACGGCAACGTGGGCAACGTGGGATGCCCCACCCCACCCACGGAGGAGCCCCCGGGAGCGATCGGCGAGCGGGCCCCACCCCACTCCCACCACGGTACGTCCCACCGTTGCGTTCGCAATCATGTTTAATATGAATATTAGTCATGTAACTAATATTTGAATAAGTCAATTCACTCTAATATTTTGTCAATGTAGGTCAGAAGAGAAGGGAAAACGAAAATAAAATAATATTGGACGTTATCCTGTCTTCAAACAGCTGTTTCAAATCTTGATTATTATTTGAACAATAGTTATTCAACAAATATTTGTGTTTGCATGAGTAAATCACTCTAATATTTTGTGAATGTGGGTAAAAGAGAAAAGATATTTTAAAAAGTAGTATTTGTCATATCTTATCAACAATCAGTTGTTTCGAATCAGGTCTTGATTATTATTTCAATGACAATACCGAATACAGCCACTACTGTCTAATGCTCGGGGCATCATCATTTGGCCATCTATCTAATGCTTAGGGCATCATCATATTTTTTTATGTATCAGGCTGACAAACGAGCAAGCGGCTTATCTGATGGTAAGTGATCATCGCCGCCCATAGACATTTGCAACATTATACAATGAGCAAATGTGTTGCCAGTCTTTTTTGAAAGATGGAAGGAGGAGCAGTGAGAGGTAGGGAGGGTAGGGGATGGGCCACCGGCCACCTCACTCATTGGACGAAACGCGGGAGGAAAATCACTTTGATTGAACCGGATAAGTACCACGACCTCACAGAAAATCGGCGTAAAGTGGAAGTGTTTTTGCTTCCATGTATCGTCCGGTGAGTGAGGTAGCCGGTGGCCCACTCCCTCCCCTCCCCTTCCTCCCTCTCACCTCCATCCTTCATCCTTCTCACTTTTCCTCCCTCCACCTTTTACTCCCCCTTAAAGGCTGACAACGCATTTGCGAGTTTTATATTGCTGCAAATGTCCATGGGCGGTGGTTGTTTACTTACCATCAGGTGAGCCGCTTGCTTGTTTGTCAGACTAATCCATAAAAAAAAAAATTACGGTCACGGTGTCCCTTTGCTCCACACGAAAATAATCTTCCACACGGTGCTCGAACTGCACGAACTTATAGAAAACAACTCTCGACGTCTCAATATTCTTTTGTACGAGATTTACAAAAATAGGCATCATAGCTCTTATTTTAGGAAATAAACCGACAAGACGGATATGTCACGTCCTTGTTTAAAATTGACAGATTTCCCCATACCAGCACGCTGGCACATAGTATTTCAATTTTCAAGAACTTAAAGCTGCTTGTCACCAAGAGCTTGATGGTTCATCTCCGGACCCAATAATTACGCTGTCAACATTACTCTTCAAACCGAATCACAGCACGGCTTGTACTCGCACAATACTTCTTAACAAAATAACTGACAGTAACTGCAATACCCCAGGTGGATCCTACTAAAGTTCTTTACTTGTTCATATTGAAAACAATGTACCATTTGTGTATGTTTATAATGTCCTCCCGACCGAATCCGGCCACGGCGGCCGATCTACAAGAGATCAGGCAAGTGCGCGGGATATATTATAGTGCACAAGCGTTTGCGCAGACACTGGTGCACTCACTCTTCCTTTTACTGCCATAGCCCGATGACACGACCGGAGAGAGACAAGGCGCAGAGCACAACAACTACTCAAAGAAGCCGGGGTGTTTATACTGTATTTACGAATTTCATAAATTAATAATTACAATATTTAATGTAAAACAACAAACACAACCGCCCTTATGCTGAAATGAAAAACGGCCAGAGAGAATTCATTTAATCCACCGAGCACCAACATTTTGACAACAGAATCTCACTGCCCGCAGTTGGGACATAAGTCACTTATGCTCACTACAGATCACTTTTCACGTCACTCTAACCTTCTTGCTGACACTCTCCGTCTCATCTTCTAGAGCCCTCTTCAGGCTCGCTCTGCTGTGGTTTATGTTCTCCTTGTTGCTCTTCTTCCCCTTATAATTACGGCTAATTAATTTCAAGCCACAATTAATTTCTTATTATTCTTGATCTTAGATTCCTATATAACCACATTGCATTGTTTCTGAAATTACAAAAGGTAAAAATAATACGTCTACGATAAGCCTGCATTGTTAAACCAAAGATTTTAATTAAAAATATTATCTTTGTACAATAAACATGAAACCTTTAAGACCTTACTAAAACTAACATTTTGACACTTCAGAAACAACGGAGTGTGGTAATCATAGCACAAAGCAATTTCACATCGTACGTCGGTAGGCAGCGCATCAAGCGCAATTGACTTAATTTCCTCCCAGCTGACGGACAAAGGGAAATCGTTTGTCTCTGTGTCATTACCATGCTTAGCGAAGTCTTAAATAGAGCAAGATTTTCTCTTGGATTAGCTTCTTCTGTTTCTGCGTTTATATTGCATACATTCTTATACCATTATGAATTGAAACTGCAGCGTAAAAGTTTTAAATAAAGAATAGCCGTGTATTGTATTATTTTTAGCCGATTGTTTCCAAGATACGATGCACCAGCACCGCGTATAAAAGTAGTTTGTTTCACAAGAAAAACATTTACACACGTTTCTCGCCGATTCATTCATCAATCTGAACGGTAGGTAACATTTAAAGGAAAAACATGCAAACATTAATTTTCATATTTACTTAAAAGGACGGCAGAATGTTGGCGCCTCTTAAGCCATCGACGTAATAATATAGCTTCCTTCCTTTTGTCAGAGACGAAGGGATGAAATAAAGTAATAAAGAGTTTAGTCTTCAATTTCAAAGGACGTAATCCCTTAAAAGAAAACTCAAACCTTTTGTAGCTACATTTCATTCAGATGTTATTTATTTAAGTACATTGTTTTAAATTTAGATATTTATTTCCTCTGATCCAGCTACTTTCATTCATTATTTTAGACATAAACTTAACAAAATAGATGCAAACATAATTTACAATGTGTCAAATGTAAATGTCGACATAACTTTTTACAGTTGCCCTAAATTCATTCTAATAAATTCTAACAAATCGACAAAATCTTTTTTCACGGATTAATATTTTGCCTGAGAGTTTGATATTTTGATAAATAAAGCGTTTGATATATGAAATAACAATGGAAACGACGAACGTATTTGCTTAACTAATATTTTAATTAATTTTAACTTTTCGCAAATCACTTTAGAATAAACAATTACTCTATTAAATTTTATTCTTCTCCGTGAACACACGTATTAATATATAGATAACAAGACAGACTATCGAGTCATAATTTTTTGATTTATACGAAAAAAAATACATTCTATCTTTTATTTGAAGAAGTCAATTTATTAAAATAGATTTCTGCATATTAAGTGACCACTGTAACTTTGCCAAAATGGATATTAAAGTCCTGATAAAATGAATTACAGTTTGGTTGGGATTTTAACTTCAAGATGTACAAACATTTAAACCCGATTTCTAAACTTTTATTTTAGGAATAATCAATTTCTCTTATTTAACTAAACCATTACAAAATGCAGTAACAGTTTAGAATTGCTTTTTTAAACGCATTATTGAATTGTGTCTATTGTTACTATAAATGTCGTTACTTAGTTATATCATTCCAAAGCAAATCCATCGCGCCGATATCATTATTAAACCTTTGTGTAAATGGCTCTTTACCCTCTTGACGTAACAGAAACTGAAAGGGTTTGTATCTAAATTGGGATTAATATATTGTATACGATGACCCAATTCATGCCGCATAATCTTCCGTATTAAATCTATTCAAGTAATATGAAAATACGAAAAACTTAAGAAACTTACGAAGGGAGACCGCAAATCCTTAAATCACCTAGAAACGGTAATTTTATAGAACTTTTACATGCTTTACACGTTTTAACGCACACAGAACAGACCACCGGCTAAGTACCACGACCTCATAGAAAATCGGCGTGAAGTGGAAGTGTTTTTGCATCCACGTTTCGTCCGATGAGTGAGGTGGCCGGTGACCCACCCCCTCCTTCCTCTTCCTCCCTGTCTTACTGCCCTCACTACCACTGCTCCATTCCCTTCCTCCATTCTCCTCCTCCCTACCCTCTTTCAAAAACTCCCTCCTCCCCTAAAAGTCGGCAACGCATTTGCAAGTTCTACAATGTTGCAAACGTCCATGAGCGGCGGTGATCACTTACCATCAGGTTAGCTGCTTGCTCGTTTGTCAGCCTACTCCATAAAAAATACTGAATCGAGCAAAAAGCCAGACAAATAAAAGCAACAGAGTTTGTTGGTTAATTTTCAGCTTAATAATATTAATAAATTTATTTACTTGCCCATTAGATGATTCAAATCAAAGTGATATATATTTCCGCTTGTGTCTTGCGTGTCTTTACTGTAATTATATGCATTTTGCAGGACATAGAACTGTTGTGTTTGCGAATTCTGGCTGCATTTACCCGTTGAATTATTATACTTAACCTTACATAAAAATAAAAACAAATAGCAGTTGCAAAAGATATATCAATTAGTAAAAATAGAGTTATAGGATGATGACCCAACTTAAACTCAACGGCAATTAGCACAAACACTACATATACCACAAGAAACAATCAGCAGATTTGTAAGAGCGGTTGGAAAGATCAATAAACTCGGTAAATGGGTACCCAGGCGGACTCTGCAAAAGAGTCCTGAAACTACATAAATTTCATAAAAAGCATACATTTAGTATGTTTTGAAACGCGAAAAAACCGTAATATGCTACGAAGTAGTCACGTATTTACTTATTTATGTTTTTTGGCGGAGTCGTTTAAGTAAATTTTTCAACTAGCGATAGGAAAGTAAGTCTATTAGAATATAACGATGTAACATATTTGTATTAATTAGCTATCTACATTATAAACGATCAATTCAATACTACGATACCCGTCAAGCCATTACGATCTTATCAAAAAATACGATAATATCAATAACGCTATTTACTTACGCTAATACTTTAAGCGCGACAAAGGAAAACATCAGAAAATTTGTGAGTTAAAGAAGTAATAGAAAACGAGACTTTGACTGACTTTGTCTACTTTAAAAGATTTCTTTCATGTCGCTCTATTCCTTAAACCCGTATAGTACTTACAAATACAACTTAAAGACATTCACTAATGTGTTAGTAATAGTGCCGGTCGGGTATCGATCACCAATAACAATCTTATTTTCATCGGCGTCACCTGGCTTCTCCGTTATAAGCTTATTAATATGCCCGCGCTTCTATTAAATTAAAACGCCTCGTCTCGATGGATATTCACCTTCGACGATATCCATATTGTAAGGATTATTATGTACAGTCGTCTTGCTCAAGATTGTACTTTTTTTTTTTATTTCTATATAAAGTGCACAAATTCAAATCAAACCGGCACTGCGCTCATAAACTAGATACGTAAAATGTACAGCTAAGACCAAAGTCTTTGATAAGAAATTCACTTGCTTTCTCGATGTATATTTATAACTTTCACATGATTTTCATATGAACTTACTCTAGCAAGTATATACATTAGTACATATTTGTTTATATATCCGATATTGTTAAATATAACATCAGTTGTCGATTAGATAAATATAAAGACATTAGACTCGCAACTGTACTAAGCCTAGCCCAATCCTAAGTGCCTAGTAGGCTAGTAGCTAACGGGCTTAATGACACCTTTCTAGTGTAAATATCGATATAAAAAATTGCTTGCCAATTCTATGGTAATAAAATGATTTTCATACGTGATCTGTGGAGTTTCAGATTTGGGATACTTAAGATTTTCATGGAGCACTACACAACACTAAAATAATTTATACTACGTGAAAAAATATTTTAGGTTTATACTATCACATTTATACTGTCAATGTCATATTCAAAAAAAAATTATATGTAATTGAAGAGATATTTCCTTTTTCAAAATCGCTCTATAACTCACTCATCAATCTTAAACAAGTAGGTATATTTACGTTCAAAACTAAAAATAAAACATTGTATTTTGGCCCATTTCAACCAACAGTTTAAAAAAGCCATGTTATAATAAGTTGTGAACCGGTAGCTATCGCCCGATCAGTCTCCTCAGTTCGCTGGGGAAACTGTACGAGCGTATAATCGCCTAGCGCCTCAAGGACTTCCTCTTTACCCACCCTATAATCCCAAACGAGCAGTTCGGTTTCAGTCCCGAACACTCGTGTCCCCTCCAAGTGCACCGCCTCCCGTAGCACATCCTCCAAGGCCTAACCCATCCAAGATCCTATAATATGGGGGCCCTCTTCTTCGATATCGCAAAGGCGTTCGACAAAGTCTGGCACGATGGCTTAATTTATAAGCTGTTTACTCATGGAGGGCCGGACAGGCTAGTACACATCTTACGAGGCACCCTTTCCTCTAAACGCCCCATCAGGGCAGGAGTTCCCCAAGGTTCGGTACTTTCACCGATCCTCTTCTCGCTTTACACCTGCGACATCCCCATACCCAACAATGTCAATCTCGCGAGACCAACCGCCTCGGCGAATGGTTCCGTACCGTACGGTGGAGGATAGATGTCAAACCGTATAAAAGTGTAGCCGTTTTCTTCACCCGAAAACAAATTACCGACATTCGCCCGATCACCAAGGGCAAACGCCACCTGTTAAGTAAAAATGACCCGGGTCAAATCACCCTCTACGGCCAACCGATCCACTGGAAAAAGAAGGCCAAATACCTAGGAGTCACCCTTGACGCTAAACTCTCGTTTAACGCGCACATAACCGCCGTCCGCAACAGTGCCGCCTTTTCCATAAGACATAAACTTCTTTTATACAAGACGACATCATGTCCTATGCATGCTCTTCATTTGCGCACGTCAACCTGCGACTTTTAAATAAGCTCCAGGTAATACAAAATAAATTCATCCGCTCGGCAACCGGTGTCGAATGGTATCAGCGTAACGTCGACTTACATAGCGATTGCAGGCTCCCTCCGATCAAACAATACTTTAAAGAAAAGACCAAGCGGTTTTTTGAGAAAGCCGCCAACCATTCCAATCGTCTGGTGGTCAAGGCATGCGCCTACCAGCCGAATCCCGACACGTCCGAACGCAACCGTCGCCTGCGAAACGTCCTCTTAGATCCGGATGACGAGGCAGGGGTCGTCGGTCAGTCGGACCCACCGTCCGGGGTCCAGCCATCTCCACATCCTACACACACAAGTAGGGAACGCATACATACAAATGTTAAGCAACGTTGTACCACTTTGTACAAAAAATAAACTAAAAATTTATACAAATAGCATACGCACTCTCTAGGGTTAGATGAAGGAATATTTTTTTTTCTAAACAGTATTATATGAGAAAATAAACGAAATATGATCACTATCTGGGTATGAACAAGAACTGTATGAAGTTTTCAATCAACCGAGTGCGTAGAACTCTGACTAACAATTGTCCGATCCGGTGAACGATCACGAAATAAACGTTTTCCAGTACAACAGGCGTATTAATTGTATACGGAAACTTGTGCACAAGTATCAAGAAATCAAATCTCATTTAATAATTTTAGCTCACTGTTCGACTCAATCGGATTCAGACATTTTGTATGATCGTTGTACTTATCCGGTTCGAGCCCAATACAGCAGCCGTGCGAGCTGCCGCGTGGCTCTACCACTGAGAAATAGAGACACAATGTCTTAAATCATTGAGTGGCGAGCACAGCGCAGTACCTAGCAGGTTCTTGGTAGAAATGTTTTGTTGGGCAAGCACGTCACTTATCATCAAGTGTCGCCTTTTATCGCCGAAACAAGATGCAAAATCTCCTGAAGCAGATGTCAAAAAAAAATACCATTAAACGTGCAATCTTATGTGCAAGGATGCTACGGGTTATTTACGGTATTTTGTTATTTCAATTGGTTATTATGTAAGATACTTATTGAAGAAGAGTTTTATAATAATTATATAAGTATATGGTTCTGAATAAAGTTTTTTTTTTTTAATTTAAGCAAATTACTTAAGTAACTCTATTTAGAAGTGACTTGATGAAGGATATTTGTTTCTAATTGATTCTTGGTCGTACCTCATTTCATTTCCCAAGATCGAAACATATTATTAGGATCTATTTCGAAATTTTATTTGAAAAAGTAAGGATGTAAACCAATACACTATCCTTTATTTAGATTTCAGTTTCAGTTCTAAAAATGTTTTAACGAATTTCGAGAAGTTTCGGCATACGTCTGTGGTTAAAATAGGAACTCAAGTTATCGATTTCTGCAACTTGACCGAACTTTCAGCCTTACAGTGTAAATGTTTTATCAGCTCTTTCCAAAAATATCGGTTGTTTGGTTGATATTTATTCTAACAAATAAAAACAACAAATATAACAGAAGATTTTGCGGTTCTACATAACAATAAAAAAAAGACAAAGGCTGCATCTAAAATAATCTAAATGTTGTTCTTCTTATCTCATTGCATGACGTGGATTCCTCCACGAACTCTATCCATCTTTATATCACTGCATGATATGGAAGAACTCTATCCATTTAATAACAAGGATTTAATCTCAAATATTCTCTGACTTTGTGAATATCAGTGTTGCGTTGATAGAATCAACATCCCCTTAGGTATCTCCATATTTCTGTCCATAGAGCTACACAGCCAAAGTGGTGTTTCCACTACATTATAAATTTTACCCCTTAGTAGGGCAAGCTGGGCTTTTGGGCTTGTATGGTAGTACCGCCACTGGTGTCTATGTACTTCAAAGACAGATTAACGAAACAAAGTCAAGATTCTAAAACCAAGAAGATCTAGCCCAATCATTATTAGTAATTATGTAATGTATTTGATTTCCATTCATTTTAAAACTAACTCTACGAGGGCTGCTATTTATGTATCCGGAACTGGCCACTTACATAACAATATTTTAAAAGTAATAACAACATTCTTCATTGTAGCGTCATTTTGAAAACTTCCTGTTTTCATTGCCATGTGCACATTTTCCTGCGATGATTTATTTGCGACGATTTTCGGCGTGGGCTTACTCAAGAACAGTGTATCGAACAACTTGTTTTGACTTTCGGGGATGAAGCACCATCGAAAACCAATGTGTATCACTGGTTAAAGGAGTTTCAACTTGGACGGTCTATGCTCACGGGCGAAATAAAAGAAGGTCGCCCTAAATCGGTTGTTGTACCACGTAATATTGCTGTGCGAGAACTAATAATGCAAGATCGTCATGTTACATATCGTGAGATAGAGGCGTCTCTAGGCATTAGTATGACGAGTATCCATCCATAAGATATTACACGAACATTTGGCTGTAAAAAATATATGTTCGCGTTGGATTCCACACAACTTGAGCATTGACCAAAAACAGGCTCGTGTCGATTGGTGCCAAAAAATGTT
>DWHO01005564.1:0-10238 GCA_018247575.1 Eurytides lysithous rurik | reverse complement strand
TTTTGATTTTATGGTCATATAAACATCGAGCCATATTATATTTGCAAGAATACTTGATGCGTCAATAAGGGTGAAACTCGGGCGATATTACCCTTCCTGCCTACCCCATTACGATTTATAAAGTGCAAATAATGATTTCAAACATCTACGGCGGTTATTCGCACACTACTCGACTCACGGTTAAATATCAAAACAAGTTGCGTGTACCAGTAACCGCCTTAAAATGACTTTTGTATTGATATGACCGCTAATAAAAATTATAGTTTGCACATGTATGTACACCTCATCATACATTCGTCCTGTATACTATGTACTATAACTACGTACATAAACTCCGTAAACTCTTAAGTTTTTCTATTTACTTGTCTCTATTAAATGTAAAGATGTTAAATTTGGTAATAATAAAATACTGATCCTTTGGTAAGATAATACTAACTATATAATATAATACGTCTACTTTCAATCTTGTTATTTTAAAGACCAAAAAATAACCTGACGTTTGAATTAGAAAATACAATTTGTTACTGTTGTACCAGTTCGACAGAGAGATACACTAATGCAATACCAGATTAATTGGATAATTATAAATTAAAAATGAAGTCATCAATCTCCGTACAAATCTAAAATAAGTATATTATCTCAATTAGTAAGAAAAATTGTAGATAATTTTGTTGCACACGTTTTTATATAAGGCGACATTTATTATACTCAACTACTGTGATAGTCTAATTTTTCATTTCAGCATTTACATGACTCGAGCTTTCGAAACGTCGCTCTATTCTCGAATCGTTTCGAAGAACCGACGCTCACAATGTCTCATTGTATCACCACCGCGTGTAGGCTGACCGTGGTGTGTCTGAATTACCATCTCTATGTGGGTCATGCAGATGTTGCAGCGCTAATTAATCTGTGGTATTGTTCCACTGCCCGAATGTCGCCTTGCAATAACGATGAACCTATCTCTTAATCTCGCGCTAATTCACCCACGCGAGTTTACTCCTTCTTGTTGTTTACCATTTTATTACACTAGCTTTAATCTGGCTTTCATACGACTAGAACTGGTTAAAATGAAACTTCTCGATTGATTTATTACCATTAGTTCAACGAGTGACTTTGTATATTTATTAATTTATTTATATATTTACACTTTATTGCAAACCAATACCAGGCATTACAAAGTGGTCCGCCCTTTGTGTGTTAATGCCATTTGGCATTCTCTATCAGTCAACCCGGGGCGTGGAGAAAGACTGTGATAGGTGCAAAAGAAATAAACATAATAAACATAAAAATTAAATAATATATATACACAAATATATATACATACATGTATAGTCATTTAAATAAATTTTAATTCTCAAAATAGAACTCATTTTTCTTTAAAGTAATTTTGATAGATGATTTATTTTATTATTTGCATTACTTAGTATAATTGACATACAGTAGAGGTTTCTACCACTTGTGTATTGTGTGGACTTATTACCAATTAATTTGCCGCCAAGCATTACAGTTTTCGGTCCAAAAGGCAATGTATATGGCATTGTTATTATCGAACATAGTTATACCAACTCTCGAGGACGAGGATAGCGTCACACAGTTTTATAATTTTGTAGTCAAAATTTTCATCAGACTCATAAATTGCTCATGTCTCAAAAAAGAAATAAATAAACAAGTTTACGTGTCATTCAATGCGTACTAAGTAAATAAAGATGACTTATGTTGTCTTTGAGCTGAATATGTCTCAAATGCGACCTATGGCTATCCTCCTACTATCCTATTGATAACAATTTATTGCTGGTATAAAGAAATTCACACGTCACTAACATGATCTTATAATTAACAATGTCTTTACAATTGTAGATAATTTTTTCCGTAGTCTGTTTCTAATGTGCATATTGAAAATAAAATGCTTCATTGGCTAATGCATAAATACATTATTTCTTCGATTGCGGATCAAACGGTTACATTAATTATACGTAATATTATACAAATAACAGTGCAACAACAACACGAGAATCTATCACTTGTTACTTTTTCGTTATGCAATGTTGTAGCCAAGATAAATAACTCAAATTTCACATTTTTAAATTCGAATAAAAGTTGTTTACACAAACAACATTTTAAGTACAAGATATAATATTTTGAAATGTATCTAAACATTATTGGGGACAAAAGAAAAAGTACTAAGGACCATGCCAACAACAAGAGCAAACATTAAAAATATAGTGTTAACCGCACATGACAAGACAAAAGACGAATATTGGTCATGTAATGAGCTCAAGTGAGTAACGTATGTAGGTAATATGATCTTCAAAATGTGGGTAATCAGAGCAAGAGTGAACTTAGAATTTTACAGTTATGCTTGTTCCTGCTCCTGAGTCATCTTTGCAGTGTGGCATGTTGGTGCAAAAAAACAGAAGTCTTTCCAGACCGCTTTTATTATTTAAGTTAAAGCATTGTGACGTGTTTGCATACTTATGCTTTTAAACAAATTAATGTGTACAACAGATGAGGTTTTTTTTGACATCAACTTTTTTATGATTGTCATTATTAGTATTACATTTCAAAGTGTTAATCAACGATCCATAATCGTTGATTAACACTAAAATATTTACAATAGTCTGTGTAAAAGGTAGTCTGTGTAAAACAGTTAAGGCATTTATTAACGTTTTAACATTATGGGTATCTATCTATTATACAATAGTAATTTTAAACACATTGTCCATACTTTTATATCCGATTACGCAATTCTTAAAGATAAATTAAATATGCTGGAAGAGTAGTCTTTAACGGGCGATTCATTCGCGCAATGTTGTTAGAATGTGATGTGTGCGCATCGAACGTATTCAGTTGGCTTATCCAAGCGATGACTACACGCCGATAGGTCCCCACGTGTTCACAAGTCATGCACTCAGGAAGTTGCGTGTCGAAACTTAGGCACGTTTTTGAATCACAGATAACCCTTTGTTCCGACTTGTGATGCCGCACTCGGTGGCAACGGCTTCAGCTTACATCTTTACGCCTAACAGCTAGTTTATACGTACTTTATAAACATTATTATCTTAATTCAGCAATTTATCGATAATTTATTCAAAGCGCTGCAGTAACGCGGCGTACGTGGCTGTTTTATACGTTTTTCACGCTAAATAAAGGCGAACTAAAACAGCTCCCAGTAGATTATGCTAATTGTAACGCAGCTTTTTCCTTTTCGGTCGGAAATGTGAGCTTTGTATGTGCCCGTTCGTAAGTGCACTGAGCGAGCCGTCGGTTCCATTAGGTCCCCCGTCTCACGTTTACGGAAGAGCGAAACATATTTGCGCTCAAGGACGGACGTCCAAGCAGAATCGCGTGTGTAAATTTCTAATACCGTTTTTTTAAGATGGCATACGGTTAGTTTTTGACATCTTTTAAAAGAATGAGGAGGCTCTTTTTCATTTTACCCCATTCAACTGTCGAAAGGCAGAAGTATAGATACTATACAAGACGAACGAAAATAATAAACTTTGTGTGTTCATGGTCCTTAGGACAAATCATTCTATCGTAACTAGAATCAGCCTCTAGTCGTCACGATCATCATGATCAGGATAGACAAACAAAATCGAAGCGCTATTCTTGGGTAGACAGTGCACCGGCCCGCCCACGTGCAATATCAACCAGACGCACTAAAACCCTGCAAACGATCTTTCGGCGGTACGTTCACGGAAGTATTTATCCGATAGCGCGCCACTTTTGTAGCCGGTAAGCACTTAACTCATATAACGATTAAAGTCATGACTTATGTGGAATTGTAATAGCTACTAAGGCCTGTCAGTTTTAATGATATGTGGTTCACCTTAACGTCCTGTTTTTTCATTATTGAAACGGTGTCTGCTACTGGCTTTATCTGTGCAACAAAAGAAGTTTGTTCTAAACTGTATCAAAGCTCTAAATTACTTTCAATAAAGGTTGTCTGATCTGTTAGATACAACGACAGATGATTGTGAATGAAATGAAAGTGTAAAAACAGTTTTAGTGTTAATTCGTAAGAAAGCTTTACATGCGACGGTATACACTCGCTTTGTGCGTAAAGCGTGTTCACTTTTGTTTTCATACGTCTGTGGGTCTTCGCGGCCTTGATTGCTATCCACCCGCACAGCTGCACATTGTCTACATATGGCGACACCATTTCGCTTTTTATCAAAACAAATAATAAACGAAAGTCGCCTCGCAAGCCCCTCGTAATCGCCTATGATGAATACGAACTTGAAGTTTAAGGAGTGACGTGTGAATAATGGGTAACCTTCTCCTTGAAATCGTTTCCGCGTTAGTTGATCTTTGTTTGCGATGATATGCCGGTGTACCTTTAACTTTTGGAAGCATCCATTTCAATTTCCTCTATCCCTCTTTCTATTTTTGTTTCAAGTTATTAATCAGGCCTTTTTTCGCTTTGCAATGACTGATAGATTATTATATTTATTGTTATACGGTCGGCAAATGAAAGGTAAGATCTCACTCAGGGCGAGAATGAATTTGATGAGTAATAACGAACTATGGTAGGCGTCACATTAGTGGTAACAAAAACTGTTTACGCATAAACGCAAGTTATTTTTTCGAGATCAAGTGCCGCCCGCCCACACGCGAGAGTCCATTTACATACCAATACAATTGCAATCGCCTTTCTAATCGCCCATCATAAGTGTGACAGCGGCTTCGAATATAAATTATGGGAACAAGCAATTTTCTGTATGAAGGATGACGCGCGACTCTGGACACCTACGCGCCTCTTCGGCGAAACGAACTGTACAAGCGGGGGGGGCACCGACAGCTTTCTGCCCCAATTACCTACACATGTAATGGAACTGTGTTGGAAGAAGCTTGTTTGCGGGTTTTTAAACCCGTGCCCTTGCCACCTCACTCTTGCCGCCAATTAGCCGTAATACTAGCCTCTCCTCGCTTTTATTATTTCCGAAGTTCCGTAAGAGGTATAATCCGTATGGCGCTCGGGCGAAATTGCATTTTAAGAGTACAGAGCTGTAAACCTAATTATTGTTTTTACGAGTGAAATCATGAAAGTAAAATTCGCCGTGCGAGACCGAGCAACCACTTCCCCGTTGCCCCACATGTCGGAGATTCGAGAAGTGATTCGGTGCGTTTTTGTTTACGTTGATTTTGTAGAAAAGTGAAAGAGGAAATATTCGATATTAGATTCCGCTGCGGCAGGAAAGGGAAATTATTACGAAACATGAACACAAGTCAATATTGTTACTGTTTTGCATTACATTTTTTACATTCTCCGTCTCTGGATCAGAGACGACACTAGTGAGTCACAAACCCGTACAGGATCTTTGTTGTGCTTCCGAGAAGCAGCAACGGCCACGTCTTTGTGGGAAAGGCAATTTTATTCAGGTCGATGGACTGATTTCTCCTGTCCCCCTTAACGTGTAATAAGAATCCTTCATCGAGCCCGATTAAAATTTCTATTATTAATAATATAATTCATAGACTATTAAAATTGAATACGATAAACTCAATACGGCGATGGCACGATAATACTGTGTGACGATTATATATTGCAATATGAAATGAAAATTTTTCTTGGCATAAGTCGCTGTAAGTTCCGACTTCGATCTTCTTAATTTAAAAAGAAATCTTTATTCATTGTCAATCATATTACATGCCGTATCTGATATTTTCTTTAAGGTTTCGTTTATTATTTGTGCTGCTGATTAATAGCCGTGAGCGATTTTATGTTTATTTACATTATTAATCTTACAAGTGAAGGTCATTTCTTGTATATGGTCGAGAAAAGGTTGTTATGAGATATGACCTGCAGACTTCCTTCTCACGGTTCAGCTTCATTTTTAATACTATCTTATTATATTACACATTGTCGGTATTTCTGTTTAAAACATATAAAACATATTTACTCTTATCTATTTCATTCCTATTCCTTTTCTTATTTTTAACTTCTGGCTATAAATCTCAAGGAAGCTAATTATTTACGTTTTGAATCAACTGTTTATAACGCTACTATCTGAATTTTAGTGAGTCATGGTATATACTGTAACTTCCCAGGTTAATAGCCAGACAGCAACGAGCTTTTATGTTTTTTTTTTGTTTTCACCTTTGTATACTGTATATTTATTGATTATTTTACAACCTCAATACTACCCAAAAATAATTATAAGCGTAAAATCGTAGAAGTTTCTGTTTAAGTTACATTAAAACTAATTTGTCTATGATTTACATAAAAACTGGCCTATTGAAGAATAACATAAAAACATAGAATTTCTTCTGATTTCCTTCCAAAGTTATTTTGTCTCTCTTTGTATACCTTGTATATCTTAGTTTAATTTATCGAAGGGTAATCAAATTTGCATTAAAATGGTTCTGATACCATAAAAGAAAAATTGGAATTGCCATGCTAACGTTATTTATTTGTTGTTTTAATGTCTTGATTCGTTCTCAAGTAAATGATATGCATACTAATAAAAGAAAGTAATTAGGCGCCTTCGTATAAATTAGCCGTTTGTTCGTCTTAACCTCATCAGTTTTTAGAATCGCTGTAAAACATATAACGGCCCACCACTAGCACGTAGCAATTAGCAAAGTAGAGCCTTTCTAAACTCGACTCATTATATATGAGTAGTAGTTAAAAAGTCACAAATTGTAATTTTCCCCTAATCGACGAATTACTCCCCGAATCGGAGCGACCGGTTCAATAGATGACGAATCAATCGAGAAATAATGTTCAGTTATGCGATGTTGGGTGTTCGACCGATTTTGACCTCGATGATTAATGAGCACCGTTACTCCTTAACTCTGTTGTTATTGCGTTAACATTTGAAATGTCGAACATGACGCCTCTCGGGCTAATGCAGTGCGATCACCGTGAAAACTGACCGCGTTCCATTTCTAAAACGTTCGTGACGTAAGCATATTAGTTGGAAGTAATAAATTCATTGGCAAATTATACGAAACAATGTATGTTCCATACAGTGTTAAAGTGTCCCCCCCGACGGACACTTTTCAAGTCCTCCTGGGTAGTAAGTATTAATTGCCAACTGTACTCTGTTCCGGTTTTAAAGGAAATGTTCTTCTTTTAATGTTACTTCTTGGGAGACGGGGAGATTATATAATTTTTGTCATAAATTCAACCTATTCCAAAAAACCATGTCTACTCGTTTATTACATGCTTTTTGGAAAAAAAAACATAATGACAAACATGCTTTCGCATTTATAATATAGATATATAAATTTTACAATACACAATTCGAATCTTCGAGTAACGTTCCAAAAAGTATTTTTTTGTTTAAAAATGATTCTGATTGTTACTTAGCTCATTAGGGACAAAAGAGATTTTTTTGTCCCCAATTAAAAAAACACTCTGGAACCGTTTAAAAAAAGGGAGCGTCGAGCTCCATAATTCCAGGAAGTCCATGTACGGTTGCTATTTTGATAGATTGTTTAGATTGTGTTCGACTCGTGCTGACCCGATCAAGTCCGAGAGCACCATTTACGGTGGCGGCTTAATTTCATGTTAGTAAGCGATCAGTTTGTAAGTCACGAATATATACTATTGCACGCGTTGTAATGGTGCGGCTTTTGACTTGAGAGACTTGAGAATTCCCTTTTTTTTCTTGGTACCAAAACTTCTGCCTCCCATCATTCTTGTCGATCGATCGACACTTTTGGAATGCACGTGTGTGTACGAGTTGTTTGGTTATATATGTAAAACATTTCATTAAACGTTGCCCTATAAGATGTTTGTTGGTTAATGTAAAATTAGTTTGCAATTCCTTTGTTGCTTGTTGAACGTTTACGCAGCATCGACGTAACGCCCGCCGGTCGTTACCTTTTTTAGTACGGAAGATTTTACGTGCCAATATCACGGCCGTGTGATTTTACACAGAGTTACTTTCAAAGTAAACATTACGAATTTGAATGTTAAATGTTAAATTGAAATGACTTAATTTACCCCTACTAAATCGAATCGTTCACTTTTACACGACTGGGCTAGCAAAAGGAGGGTCGTTTTTTACCTCTATGCACGTTTTTATTATGCTATGTTCTCTTGTTATGCTTAAAAACAACTGTTACTGTAAAGATATATCACAGTCGACAAAAGTACAAGTTACAAAAAAATTAAAATGATAGAAAATGCCTTACTTTTTGCTACAGTTGTCTGGTTTTTATTGTTCAGTATAATAATTGAGATCTGTGTCATTAACTCGGCCAAAATTTAAACACAGTCATAACATGAGATATAAAAGATTATAAGAATGATGTCAATCAAAATGAAATCCATGTAATCGAATACAACGCGAATGTGTAGTGTATTCCAGTTTTTAAAGATATAAAAAACTGAAATCGAAACGACGTTCGAAATGAAATAACAGAACAAAGCCATTGTTGAAATTTAAATAAATTCTCATGTATTACCCGGTTCTTTGACTAGTTCCCAGGCATTGTTTCCAAAAAAAAAAAAATCGAACAGAGCAGTCGGTGCGATGACAGAGCTTTGTACGGACGGGCGTTCGTCCGTCGACCGATTTTTCTTTCGTTAGTGTTAGCGGCCCAGTAATGAACCATTTAGGTCATTGGACCTCACCGTTTGTCGGTTGGCTGCCGCCTCCGGTGCTATTATTTTTTTGCTGCGGTTCAGTTTGTTGCCTTGCCGCCGATTGTACTCGAAGTTTTTATTTATAGCAATTGCTTAATACATCTTTTATGTTAGGTAGTTTTCATTAAACGAATGAACCAATAAGTATGTATTGCCGCAAATCGATTGCATTTGAAATAATCAACTGATAACCGCAATGTGTAATAATATCTCTCCGTATATTTTGTTTTGTCTTATAATTTGAAAGAGAATTTCTAAAATCATTAACTATTCTCTCTCAATGGCAACTTTCGTTTTCATCTATTCCTTTTAATAATTCTTCCACGTTCTTATAACATTTTCATTCACTATAATAATAACGTTTCATTAAAGTCCAAACCAGTTTTTGTGTTACGTTCCATTTATAGTTTTTATTAACAAGCTTCGCGCTGAAACGGCAATGCGATAAGTGTTAAAGTTACTTTAATAATAAGTAGTTCATCTCGCTCAATTTACTTTATAAACTTTATTAATTAAATAAAAGTGGTCTTCAGCGTTCACAAATTCTCACTTCATAATTTAAAACGTCCGATTACTTTTTATAATTGCTTATTAGCATTCGAGGACCTAACGGTCGTAAGGACAATCGTTCGTTGGTAAATCATGAACAATGTCTTTAAAAAAATTAAGTAGCAGGGAACACATTATGTTTGCGGCGAATCCGTACATATCATATACTAAACGATTACTTTGGACAGACATGTATTAAAAAGATTAAAAACACATGTTTGTTTAATTTGATTTATTTGACCTATATGATTGCCAAAAAAGACTATTATATAGATATATACTACACACACTATTACCACACGTATTATAAGTGTTATATTGATAGAAATGTTTTTTTACAACGTACTGGTTTAACATAATATATCTCTATATAAATGATCCTATCTTACCTCTAAAGCCTAATTATGAAACCAGCTTTATGACAATATTAATTTAATGCAATATAATAAAAGGCATTCTTATGGCTCCCAACCATTCGTTTCTAATTTTATAAACCGTTTCGAACTATATATATTAGCGGTATAGGTCAAGCAAGCGTAACGCAGCCTTTAAGCGCGGTTATAAAACCATACAAGCGAATGATTATTGGCAGTGACACACATAACCGCCGAGCGCTCATCTAACCCACGGTATCCTTATCGCGGACATAAATAAATATTAATCCAACCGTGTCTTAAATAATCGTCTACATGTTTACCTAGAGCAAGCGCTTCATTTGGATCTTCAGGTTAAACAAATGCTCGGCGCATGTGTATTGACATTGTTGATGCGACTTTGTTTGAACGCTGTCAATCTTTAGGCAGACGTTATGGTGGTAGAGCCACGCAGCTCCCGCTGCTAAATGGGCCGGCTTGAACGGGATAAGCACCACGACCTCACTGAAAACCGGTGTAAAGTGTTTTCGCTTTCGCGTTTTGTCCATGAGTGAGGTGGCGGGTGGCCCCTGCCCCTCCCTCTCACTCCCCTATCTACCTCTTCCTCCATCAATGGCGGCCGGGGGGGGGGGGGGGGGGGGGGCGGGGGGGGTGGGGGGGGGGGGGGGGGGGTGGGGGGGGGGCGGGGGGGGGGGGGGGGGGGGGGGGGCGGGGGG
>DWHO01005563.1:0-10239 GCA_018247575.1 Eurytides lysithous rurik | reverse complement strand
CCTCCTACAGAGGGGTACCCTTTCTTACCATTCTCTTTAAAAAATTCCCACCTCAAAGACGTATTTGCAAAACGTTCGACGTTCCAAACATCTTCTTGTTTAACAGCATGGTACACCTTTTTTAAAAGTTGATCTAAACTAACTCCCACGTATATAAAGCCACAATTATCTAAGAAGAAGAAAAACGCTTCAGTGGCTTAGATTATATGTTATAAAATGTATGCGGAAAATTTGAATCAAAACTTGTCGTATAGTATGCTTGGTGATTGAAAATACAATTATAAGAGGTAGAACTCCCTAGAGTCCGTCAAGAATGGTGCCACTGGATTGCCAGTATTCTAGCGCCAAGCAATCATATGGAAACCAACTGTTTTCCGACTTATAGGGTAATGCTGGAAGAGTTATTACTGGGCATTAAGATGTAACATCTTAAATATCTGGGTGACGAGACATATCGCACCTTTAAAATTGAAGTGGCTTAACTAAAAAAATTAAGAAAATGACTTTAACGCACCGAACGATTTGAAAACGCGTATTCTATCAGTTTATTAAAATTTAGCAGACTCTTTTAGGCCAGAAAACGTAAAACGTACTATTTCTGTCTCTTTCAGGCCAATACCGCGCGTCCCTCGGTATTAAAGAAACCGTTTCAGTGTTGCGACGATAGTGCTAAACGTATCTGTATTTTTATTTATTTAGTCTTTATAGTATATACCTTAAACAAAAAAGGATTACAAAGGGCGGACTAATGCCTTGAAGCATTCTCTCCCAGTTAACCCGGGGCGTGGGGATAAAATAGTGGAAGGTGCAACAAATCAATCAACCTATCTGTCATTTAATTAAGGCACAAATAACTATATCAATATATACTCAAATAAGTATTTAATAATTCATACATACAAATATACATATATATAAATAAATATATACATACATATACTTGTGACATTAGCTTTATGAAAAACAAAAACCAAACTTAAGGAAGACACTCTGTTCAATAAAATTCACGGACCAAGTGAGGTGGCCGGTGCGTTTAAAAGAGCGTTTAAAAGAGGCTCTACTAGGGGTTTTACGTATGTCTTCGGGTAAGGAGTTCCAGAGTTGTATAGCCTGAACTGTGATAGAAGTGTTAAAGAAAGAAGTGTTGTGATTAGGAATAGTAATCTTAGAGTTAAGTGAAGAACGAAGAACTCTTTCATTGTTCAAAGAAAGATATTGAAAATTCGTCCTGAGGTAAGACGGAGAGGCTGGATCATTCAAGATCGAGTAAAGAATAAGCAAAGCTCTTAAGTCGTATCTTCGTTTAAGAGTAAGCCACTTAAGACGAGATCTATATAAGGAAATATGATCGTATTTTCGAAGGTACAAATATATCTGATGCAACAGTTTTGAAGGCGTTCTAGCTTGTTTAAAAGCTCCTTGTTTAAATCAAGGTAACACACATCTGCATAATCAATTACGGGATATATAAACGACTGAACAAGCATGAGATGAGCATTGTCTTAAAAGGGAGAAAATTCTTCAGACGATGGAGAGTTCTGAAGATTAAAAAGAACGTATTCCGCCGTTTTAATACTAAACCCAAGGTAAGTTAAGAACAAGTGAGTAAGTTAAGGTAAGAACAGTGTTAATTTTTGTAATGACAGTTTTTGGTTTAGAACGTTTCAATACTAAATAAGATTAATATTGTGGTGTCGTGTTTGTACTGCCGTCATTTTATCATTAAACTTTGCATGAATGAACAAGCCGTATTTTATATTATAGCATTACTTTACTAAACGATTTTGCGACTACGGAGACTTAAACTTTAATTAATTCTGACCGACTTTGTGAGTTTTATTGTATTTGTTGTCTTTTTTTTTCAGATTAAGTTTGAGATTGATAGTGAAAAGAAGAGCAGATCATATTTTTTAATTATTATTACGTGAATTGTCTCAGAAAAAACATCACAGAATACGAGATCTCGGTCCAGTAGTACATCATCGTCCACTTCTCCTCAGTTATTATCAAGCTCCAGTTCATCGTCGTCGTCATCATCAAAGTCTTTTTCATCGACTCAGTATTATAATCGAATAACTAAAAAAATGACCAATTCTTCGAATACATTTTTGGCGTTCACCAAAAAATACGAATTTTGAATTAGGTCAGTACAATTATAAATTTGCGATATATGGAGATATAAGATCTATCTATGTAGCTGAGGTTCCGAATGGCACTATTATTATGGGCAAACGTGTTACTTATCATTGCGTTCACGACTTGCTAATTTCGTGACTTAATCTCGTTAAAAAATCAATCGTATCGAAAAGCCGAAACGCGCTACTATAGCGTTTTTCTCACCCCGAGTCGGCGTTCGTTCGTATCATCGCGAACCGATCCATTCCCGTCACGCTCCGCGGAAGAATTTCAATTTAAATCTCCCCTGTTTAAATCAATTACAAATAAAATAAAAATCCGCTCGTCACCTCGTGCACCGAATGAGAATCGCAGAGGAGGTGATTAAATCTCTTCACGCCGCAAGCCTATTAAAAAAAGCTATTTTAACCTCACCCTCCTTCTATCGGTAGTGCATATAACTTCCGCCCGAGTGTCACCAATAAATCCGTGAAGTTGGATAATCCCGATTCGTATATTCTTAACAATGTTTCATGGCGATTTGCTTTGACAAGCGTTAGAATTTATATCCGCGAGCTAGGGTGGCTATGCTCGTTTACTAGTCGGTTGGACCGCCATAACTATGACACGGCATATTTAAATAGTGCAAATACGTATACTCGTAGTTCTTCACTAATTGTGTCTCATTTACGCAATTTTTTATTTTATTTTTTGGGGGCGATGTGCGCTGCAGGGTTTTAATACTTTTCTACAGTACCAAATAGTGTTTGAATGAACATTCTTGACGAACGAATTAAAAAAAATATATATATTTACTTCTCTAAGCAATGTTATAAAATATTACGCTGATTAAAATAGGACGTCTAACAGATATGGCATCAAATGACAACAAAAATCTGCTATGATTGTGATGGTAATAGTACCGTTAATTAGTGTAACCAATAAAAAAAGTAATTTACGTTTCACTTATATAGTTTTTTTCCCATAAACACAATATTTAACCCGTTAAAGCGTTTTTATGGTGGTAGAGCCACGCAGCGAAAAAGTAGTACCATGACCTCACAGAAAGTCGGCGTAAAGTGGGTGAGGTGGCCGGTGGCCCGTCTCCCTTGCGCACCTTCTTCCCTCACTCACTCCTCTTCCTATCTCTGAATCCATACCCTCCCGCAACCTCCCTTTCCCTCCAGCTCCCTCTATCCTCTTCCCTTCCTCTCACTCTCTCTCCCACTCTCTTTCGAGAATATCCCCCTTAAAGGCTGGCAACGCATTTGCACTTTCTGTAATACTGCAAATGTCTATGGGGGCGATAATTACTTACCATCAGGTGAGCCGCTTGCTCGTTTGTCAGCCCAATCAGAAAAAAAACCGCTCATATTCCAGCTTATGCAGAAATAATTTTAAACGCAATAAATAAACATAAATGAAGGTGTATCTTCAAAAACTTTTACAACTACAAAAGAAAAATTGAAATGATTTAAAATTAAATCTATTTTATACATATCTTTGGGTTTACCAACATGATCACCCAATCACTAAAGCCTATCTTACTTTTTAATTCGTTTGCCAAAAATGTTAATCCAAATGTTATTTGGTAATACAGGGGGAGTTTTACTGAAACATCATTTTATGCAAATGCCAATATGATACGAAAAACTTTCGGCTGGCGTCATGCAGTCTTCATAAATACGGTCAAACAAAATTAGATCTTAAGTTATCACCGATTCAACTCAATATCCAACTAGCTCCATTTAATTTTTATCGATGTTATCTTTAACAAAACCAATCAAAGTTTTACAGCGAGCGAACTAAGAAATATACAATAGCCCCAATAAATGAAATGAATTAATAGAAAAAGTTATCCGACGATTTTTACTTACTTCGTCGATACTACGGTACCTACAGCCGAATTTTAATTTAATTATCAAAACTCGAGCATATTTCTCGACGATGGGAAACTTTCTCAATTTGCAAGAGCAGCTGGACGGCTGACCTCGGGTCGGCTACAACTGTGGACTATGAAATTCTTTGTTGTAAAATCTAAGGGACCATTAACTATATTGGAGACGTTTTAATTTCTGAACCGATTGCAGCGCCCGCGGCTTCGGCGCTATCGGGTTCGAACTTCCACCGAACAAATGCGATTTCTTGCGAAAACTAACTCGCTATACACTTCAGATCTTACCGCACTTGTAGGGTATATGATATTGGATATCTGTTTGTAAATTTGTGAAGTGGTACTTGACGACTGAAAATGTTTTTAACAAACAAAAACTTTAAAAAAATTATATCGATTTTTAAAAATTGAGCCTTGAGCTTATTATAAAATTCAATTTTCTGGTATTTTCTTCTATCCTGTACTATTTTTCTTATAATATATAATAATAGTGTTTTATAGGAATATAGAAATATCGGTATAAAAATATTTTGAAGCAATCTGTGTACATGTTAAAGGATATAAGTTAATCGCTCTCGTATCATACGATGGCTCACTTTATGTTACTTGTTGTCGTTGATCACGAAAGAAACTAAGGTGACTGTAACTGCACTAACAATGCAGTTACAGTCACCTTGGATGAATTTGTTTCAATTTCACTCTGTATAGTTTTTCTCCGTACAGAGGGTATTAATGCATAAATGATAAACGCAGGATCTCTAACGATTAAGTATTAATCATCGAGTTTTATCATCATTAATTTGATTTATTGTATATAAATCAATATTTTTCACATGAGTGTTAAACATTAAATTTATACTTCAACGATTCCGTACGCGCTGGCACCAACTCAAGCTAATGGTTTTCGAGGGTTTAACATAAAATCGGGAACCCGGGTACAGGGTTGTACATGTAACAAAATGTTATTTCACAGATTACTCAACAGCCCGATTTATGCAAACAACCCGCCGTACCTCAGTAAGCTTATTTTCATTACGGTTAAAGATTTCCAGGTGCTCGCCGACACCGCGAGGCGTTGCGCTAAGAACGGGCGCATTTATTATTCAAGGTAACGAGATTTATGGCGCCCCGCGCGCCGCGTGTCCGCACTATCTAATTTAAAACGTTAGCTGCAGTTCGTTTCTAAATACCTCACGGGAATAACAACGGAGGTAGATAAGGACGAGTAAGCTACCTCTAGGTAGTCCCAATGTCTCAAAAGCTAGGCGAGCGAGTCGAGGGATTTTAAGTGAGTGATACTTTCGCATAGTCCGCCTCGAAATATAATAGCCGATTAACAATAATGATGAGTGTACTCAGTGATGTAGTATACTAACAACATTACCCTTCAAACCGGAACACGGTGATGTTGCAAGTGTGTTTACTAGGTATGGAAACAGAACATCGTATATTCCTGATAAGCGTAGAGCATGATCAAGCATGTTCTGCGTAGCACTGTATCGTCGTAGGCAGGCGCACCGCTTACCATCCGGTGCGCGTCTTGTTCGTCTCATCACTTTATTTCATATAAGTAAAATGTACGAGAAAACCACATATTATTATAATATATAATTGATAAGCAATGTATGAGAAAACCAAATATATATATATATATATATATATAGACGATTATGTCGGCACAAAATCTGTTGTTTGAATAGCCAGTGATGTAAGTGGTAACTTCACTATATGTTTTTCCTATTTTCCTTGTTCCATCCTCATATTTACTCCTGAGGTGTTGTTTAAACAAGATCAACCAACAATTTCTAAACTATTATTTTTACAGGAGATCCGGGTTGACAGAGAGAATGCCTAAAGGCATTAAGTTCGCCCTTTATGATCCTTGTATTAAGAGGTTTGCAATAAAGAATAAATCGTATTTATTTATTCTTCTATCGAAAATAATTACGAATTATGAGCAGTGCTAATACACTAAAACTAGAACAATAATGCGCAGTGAACGAGCTTTCTCCTTATGAGTTCTTTAACCGCGTTCCTCATAAGTCGAATGCGTGAGATAAAACAGAGTCCGTTTACGTAGATACGGTACTTAAAAGCATTGCAGTCATACGTGCCATATCCGTGGCAGGTTTCGCCGGAGCGGAAGACAGCCACCCGCGGGCGATGCTATCCACTCAGAAATGAAAACTGTTCGCGATATAAGTGATTGCCTCGTCAAGTATACAATGCGGGATTGCACATTTCTATTACACGGGACTAATGAATTGGTTTAACTGTCTCCCTCTCTAGTATTACTGAAAATACAACTACGAAAAAACAGTAAGGTATACTAAACTAGTTTATGTTAGAGCTATCCATTTATCATGCTGTATTGAAAAGCTTTTGATTTTATTCTAAGAGGAATGTTTTATTTCAATATTTTACCCCTGAAAGTTTTATTTTAAGGTTAAATAATTATGTTGTATTCAAATGTATTATTGTTTATCTCCATATTCGTTTAGTCATTCTTACCCACACAAACGTTAGGGATATTTGTTATTTATATCATATAGAAAACATTTTAAACCAAAATTTTTACATCGCTTTTGTCAGATGTAATTATTAACATTACCACAACAAATAACAATTTTTGGGATGTAATCACAACAAGATTAGTCCTTAGAAGTTTTACAATTGCTGCAAAATATTGTATGTAAACTGTGTTACTGCCTAAGACTTTCTCCTCAGGTCAATTACCTCATAAAAATTGATGAAATAGCACAAACTTTTGTCAAATTAATACTTAGTTGTGCTTCTGGTAACTAAAAAGAATCAAAGATAATAATTAAATGGCAAGTGCTGTAACAACCCACGTGTGTATTTTGCCTTCTTCTTTGCTTTATACAAATCCATACTATTATGACAGTACTGGTAATTATTTATCTACCAAGAGACTGAAGGTTAGTAAATAATTCAGTCGCAGCAATGGATTTCTTGCGATTTGCGCGGTTTTTTCTCAGCGGCATTCGGAGCCGTCTGTACACGATAAAACACTTAAGATGCCGAGTTAAGCAACCCCGTGGCGGTTTGAGGTTAGGAATTGACATCGCTCATCGGAATTCATCAGGAATCGAACGCTTTAAATATCTGATGCTCGAATGAAATTTACTCGTTCGTATATAAATCGTGCACGCGTCTTACTCGATGTAGGGAAAATTTATGGTTACCATCTTTTTGGTAATATTCCTATGGGTAAAAGTTGAAAGTGGCGGGTTTGCCTTATGACGGTGGTGAAGTTCGTACATCACATTTAGTAGTAGAAAGATTGTTTGTGTTGATATATTGCAATGTTTAAAGGTCATGTGGCCAACTGCTTTTGCACGCCTTGTTGTGACCCTGATCCTGACAAAAATTTTGAAAAAACTCTGCGATACCGGCATATGATTCCCTAGTGCTGGCGTCTTTTTCGTTTGATTGAAATCGGTTAATTGCTTACCACCTAACCGGCTTACTCTATAATAAGTGGTCGACCTGTACTTGAGTTCGAAAATTTTAAATAGTCCCTGGTAAATAACCAGACTTAACAGCCGAAACGTCAATTAATTACTCCTACTTTATTCTCAACCACAGGCTTCAGGTAAAATGCCCGTTATTTAATCGTAGTGTTTCATTTAATCAATTCATATTATTTCGCTTAACAAACTTTACACATGCGGAAGGTTTATGGATATATTCCCCTCTCTCTCCCCTTAAAGGATGGCACATTTGCAAGTCTTGTAATGTCGCAAATGTCCATGGGCGGCGGTGATCGCTTATCACCAGGTGAGCCGCTTACCCCTTTGTCAGTCTACTCCATTAAAAAATAAACTGCCTGTAACGAACATGTTTTAGCGACTATTCACACGATCATTCAAGATAAACAAAAGGCCATTTAAGAGATAGATTCTGATGACATATATATTTTCCGAAGTACTTTTACATTTTCATTATGTGAATATAGTAATATAATTACATTTTTAGGTTTCGTATATATAATTATTTCAAATATGAAGCGTTTAACTGTAAAACAAAAATTTCAATCAAAATGAAAGCAGGTTTTGCGCAACGCTTTTATCTTACCTTTCCCTTTTGACAGCTGTTTGGCGTTAAAGGAGAAATCCCATTATTTCCCGCCCGATGCTCTATCCGAGTTATATATCAGATAATATTGAATCCATCTGACAAATGCCTATCATCTCTCTTTATATTGACCTCTCCATAGTGCTGAAACTACGAAATCAATTTGATGTTATTACACTGTGATTTCTCCTCGAGAAAATAAATCATATTTCGTTTTTTTACAAATTGTTGCGATTTGTAAATAGAATATATATTTTTTCGTTTGTTTTCTTTTTCTTACTATAGTATGTATCTTTTATTCTTTTTTTTATAAGAAAACAATTTATTATTTTGCTTTTACATTCTACATATTTTTAATAGGGTTGTGATGAAGCTTGAATGAGTTATTCAGAATGAAGAAAGCGAAGGTGGCAAAAAAATTAATTATATCTTTATCCCCCGTACGTAGAACAAGCATTTTCATAAACAGATTATCTCTCTTAATACTCTTTGTTACATTATTATAACAAGTGTCAGGTAAAAACTAGTTGAGAACTCTTAATACCAATACTATGAATTTGAAGGTGTTTATACTATTTTCACACAAGGCATGAGGCCTGTATCATTTCTAGTATCTATGGTATATCTTTAAGTATAGTTTTAGTAAAAGTAATTAATAAGGCGTAGTAACACAGGGAAACCAAGACGGGAACGGCCACGAGTGGCGCCAGAACCATAAATCTGGTAGTGTGTTAGGCCACACAGCTCAGATAAGTAGTATATAAGAGGCGGTGAGAGAATGAAACTTTTGGTTCTGATTTTTTTTTCTTCTGAATAATAAAATACGAACTGAGTCGTTCAGGCGCTGGACATCTATAACAAATATAAGGTTTAAATTTCCCTGACATTTAGACACGATCCGGTTATTTTACTCAGCAAAGTGTTTTAAATGACTGGCCTCATCCTGAACGGTAGAAGTTAATTTATAGAGATTTACAAAATATTTTCTACTGAATGACTATGTATTTTAATATATAGACACAAAGATGGCACAGCCGCTGGAAGTGAATTGTTACTTAAATCGCAATACATAATCAACTAAGTAAACCGCTCGTACCGTCCGCGAAACACAAGTGTTCAAGGCCATCAAACACGCGAGTCCCGCCTAATACCTTCGCGCGGGGCCTTAAGGTGCTCATTAACATCAATAATTCACACGCCACTGCGACATGGTACTCGAAATCCGACCGTGCGAATTCGCATCTGCCACCCGGCGTAAGCTTCCTCCGTCTCCCGCTCACTTTTCGTGGACTCGCTTTTAATTGAAGGCAGTTGTCTAGCGGCCTCGCGATCCGCGCCGGCTTCTGATCCCAATTACGCGTTTGAATAAGCAAAAACCCTCACGACTTCTACCAAACGTTCGGTTATATAGTGTAACAAATCTACGCAATCTCATATTCAAACTTGTATAGAGTCCACAGTATACTTCCGGTATGAGACTTGAGTCTATGTTGACACGATTAGAAAATGTAATTATCTATCTATGCCTATGATATTGCAAATATAATGAATGTACGTACATATGAATTGCCTGACCCCTTGGTGTAGTGGTTAGTGCTCCTGACTGCAAAACTAAAGGTCGTGGGTTCAATGCCCATCCAGGACGAAATATTTGTGTGATGAGCATAGGTTTTCGTTCTGTGTCTGTGTGTTAATTATCTATACAAGTATATATTTAAAAGTATATAAGTATGTATATCAGTTGTCTGATTACCGATCAGATGGCAATGTGTGAGATGTCCATGATATTATATTATATATTTCATTTTAGTAGTCACGTTTATCAGGACTAAACTAAAATCTTCAATATGGAAAAGACTTAGATTGCTGAAGAAAATAATATAATTTTAAGCTAAAATAAAAAATATGAATGTGGAAATTTGATATTGTAAATAATTGAAAAAATTTTCCCTGTACGTACTGGTAGTGTAAAAATATATACGATAAAATTCCCTTGAGCATTACGAATTCAAAACAGATCCAATATGGAACTACTAATATTCGTTTAAGAAGCATATTTTTTTTTATCGAATAGGCTGACAAACGAGCAAGCGGGCCGCATGATGGTAAGCGTTTACCGCCGTCCATGGACA